>JAHWFP010032240.1:0-13215 GCA_023313725.1 Lithobius niger
CTGTCTTCCGCTGCCCCTGATTACCCTCCTAAATAAAGCGGTTGTTTCTGTCTTTATTCCAGGTTCTCAAACGGAGTGGCATTCTATTATCTAGCAACGTGGATGCCCCTTTTAAGTGACAATGTCTACATTCGTTTAGTATTGAGCTCACTAATGGAGTTACCAGCTTACGTTATATGCCTCTTCACTCTCAACCGGTTTGGTAAGAGAATTCCACTCTGCCTTAACATGGTAACCGGAGGAGCTCTCATTGGTACTCTGTACTTCATTCCAGAAGGTAAGGGAAATCGTTTTAAAACTTATTCTGAAATTCTATTTGCCGCTGCACTCGTGCGCATTTAACTGAATGAGTCTAAACCGCAAAAATAACTAACCTGAACTACAGAGAATCGATTCAGCAACTAGTTAGAATCTATGAAACATGTATATGAATGAAGGAGAACAGAATTAATTACACCAGCACCCGCAAAGCATTCAAACGATACATTTTTGGTCCTGTTTTTAAAGCTTTATCGATGCTAAAACATTTACAAAGCATTGATAAACTTAAAAAAATGAAATATTTTTGCTGTGGGTGTAGTTGCTATCAGCGCATTCTGTTCTACCTTTTCTTCGTACATCATAGGAAGCATTTCTGGATGAACGTCTTGTAAATGGTTAAAGGAGCTCAAATTATACATGAAGCATTCTGTGTAATATGAGTAGCGAGGAAGGAAATGAAGCTCATGATGGTGATGGGCCTTTTTGTTGCTGATAATTTCATGTTCAAATAAACATTGCGAGAAGGCAAATAAGGATGCATGGACATTCAGGACGTTAATAGACAGTACATATAATGAGGGTATTTTGATAAATTTGGCTTACATTTTATGCTTTTCGTAGATTATCCTTCGTGGGTGGTGATCATAATAGTGGGCTTAGCAAGAATAAATTTGGTGGCTGGCTTTGCAGCCGTCTACGCCTTCAGTATGGAGTTACATGCAACGGCTGTCAGAGGGTCTGCTCTTGGTCTACAAGCAACGTTTATTGCAATTGGAGAATTCATTACACCATGGCTTTTTGTTCTGGTAAGCATTCATATTTCTCACAGTGGTGGGTGATGTGTCTATGCAGTATGTATCTTGCTTTAATAGTTAACTTAGGGCTGTCAAAAAACAATTTTCTAAATCCCACCACTGTTGGCATTTGTCATCTTTCTTCAAATGCCCACTTCTTATGAACCAAACATGAACCTGCTTCTTATGAACCTGCTGTGATAGTCTGCGGAATTCCAACCGATGCTATTTTTTTCCTATTTAACCCGAGCTTTTGACACAGTTGAGTGATGCCTTTGTGTGCCTTTGCATCAACGTACGTCTCACAAAGTGGATCAGTAATTTCCTTCAAGGAAGGAGGAAACATGTGGTAATTGAGGGGTCTTACTCCAGTCGGAGCAGCTTCAGGTGTGCCTGAGGATTCAGTGCTTGGCCCCATTCTTATGTTTGTTTATAGAGGACATGGGCCGCAACACTTTGAGCGCTATGGAGAAGTATGCTGATAACACCAAAATGCACCGAGCCATTAAAATGCTGTCCGATGCTATTGTTTATAAGTGGAATTCTAGAAAGTTGTGTAATGGTGTGGCAACGTGGGTACCGTATGAACCTAAATCCAAACAAATGCAAGGGCATGCCCATTGGCTAAAACAACCCACTGCATTTGTACTGCTGTCTTAGTAAGCCACTTAGTGTGGTTAACACTATTGAAGACCTGAGAGTCATCATCTCAAATGATTTGAGTGTTTCAGATCAAGTTGATGGTGTTGTCTCCAAGACAAATAACTTCATTGGCTTCGTAAAAAGGCATATATGCTATTTGGATGCGCTTGCATCACAGCCATTTATAAATTTTACGTTTTCCTGTGATGTAACATTGTATTCAGGATTGGCAATGATGGCTATTCAAAGATATTAGTCGTCTTGAATGTGTTCACTGCAGGACTACTAAACTTGTACCAGTTTCGGTGCTTTCGTACTATAAAAGATTATGAAGACTTGGTAACATTTCAGCTCATGAAAGGTGGACTCAAGGATCTTGACATATCAAATCCTACAGGGTAGGGTCGTGTTGGATACAACATTGTTCTTTACCCTTCAGATTCTGTGACTCGTGGCACCCACAGAAATTGGCCAAGGTCACGTCAGATTGGAAGTGCAACCTATGACTTTGCACGCCGAGAGATATCAACTCATTAAATGCACTTCCAGCGAGTGTAGCTAGTTCTGGAATTATGAACTTGTGTAAGGCTGATGTGAACAAGTTCAGTGCAGCTAAACTCCAAGTTTAAAGACCTACCTCTTATGCTGCTATGAGCCCCTGGTGGTTTTCTTTGTGTTATTATTTTTGTTGTTATTGTAGCGATAGTGGCTAAACGCACCATTAAATTATTAGAATTTGTATACTGTTTTTGTGGTGGACATTTTAAAAATAGATGCACACGTTTTCGTTCCCCTGGGACCTTGTCTGGGCCTTGTTTGGGGTCCAGGAGTAGAAATTTTGCTATTATTCTACTTATGCATCCACCAACACCTTATTTGAACCCTGTTCCACGGAGGTTTGTAATGCATGTGCAAGTTTGTACAGTGCAAAAAAATTTCCTATCATGTAAACTTAAGCAAATCTTCTCTAATTCAGTATTCCATCCAAGTAATTTTAGTCCAGGCACCTTAATTATGTACTTTAGGCGTTTGATGAACTCCCAGCCAACGCCATAGTGTCAGAAGGAAAGAGGGGCAATTTTGGTATATAATTCTGATCGGAAATTCATAGGACTTTACATGTGATGTGCAGTGTTCTGTAACATTGTCAAATTCTCATTTTACAAGCCCCTGTGTCTTTTGACCCATCAACCTAATTTTTTTTAGTTCTTTTGTGGTCTTCCACTGGATGCCTGGCACATTCAAGAAACACTATCGGAATATTTAAAAAATTTATTGATGATTTTATGTCTTAGCCTCTCTTACTTCTGCTAAATATAGAAGGATCACTTTTGAAATGGTCATTGAATCTTTGATAATGTTGAAGTTGGTGTTTATGATAGTCTAACGTGCTGCCAACCGAAATCTTAACAGCTGATTAAAGTATTAGGCCTACTAATTGTAATTATAACGTTCTACTGAGCCATGGTAGGACTAAACTACCAGCTGGACCTACAAGGATATTATTCAACTAGACAAAATGGCTGCCACGAAGCTACGTTCTTTGATGTTACCAACCCATGCAGGTTTGTTTGGTGAGTTGGTCAAACATGTTTTTTGTGGATAGGTCATAAATGACGTCTGTTAACAACTATTGGCGATTTTCAAAACAAAAATTACATTATGATATAGTTTTACATTTGCTAGCAATTTTTTTTAGCTTTAAAACCAGTTTAAATTTCATTTCAGAGTTGTCCCACTGTCTTACAGGTAGTTTTAATATGAAAGGTATGATTGTCCTCTCATGGTCAGGTTGGTAGCCTAGTAATCTGTGGTTGAGAATATCTGTTTGCTTGTTCAGTTTTATCCTTCTTACATACCTTATGGCTTGATCAGTTAGTCTTGTCACTCAAAAAAGTTGACCATATTTGACTAACATTCATTTTTGTCAATCCCTCTTCCAGTCTCATCACAACTGGGAACCTCTTCCAATAGTACTTTCTGCCTGTCTTTCCTGCCTTGCGGGATTGGGGGCTCTCCTTTTACCAGAAACCACAGGTCGGCAAATGCCAGAAACATTACAGGATGTTGAAAGAAATTACAAGTAAGAATCTTACAATGTCTTCGGCACTGAATTTGAAATAACAACTTGATGCCTACAATTATAGGATTAGTAAAACTGCTTACTTATGTTGCCATCTGGACTTGGGCTCTTCAAGTGAAAGCAAGAATTTATAGGGTCGGGGAGGAGAATTTGTAATTCTAAAAAGTCCCCATTGAAACGTCTTACATTCGTTCCTGTTAGTTCCGTCTGAGTTTTCAGAGGGCGCCACACGTTCCATTTGGTAATTTTTGCTCATTTTTCAGCTCAAATCTAAAGTAAACTAAATTACAACTACGCTAAACTAAATAATAATTAAATACAATCCAGTTTCGTTTAGTTTAATTTTAGGCCGAAAACTGAGTAGAAATTCCCGTATAAACTCATTGTGCCCTATATACTTAGACGGAACTAATAGGAATGAATCTAAGACGTTTCAGAAGGGGTCTCAGTCACAAATTCTCCTCCCCAACCCTACAAATTCTTGGTGAAAGAATAGCCGAACTTTGGGATTCCAAGAATGATAAGGTCAATAACGTCCGTCATAAGGTTAGCTCGTCACTAGGGATGTGCGATACTCAAAAAATTCAAATCTGGTAAAATAGATAACTTTGACATTAAAATATATCAAATTCACCGTCTCAACGAGAGCTTTCCATTAGTGCAAATTAAACGCCACTCGCTCAAGCCATTTCAAAGTTATTTCCTAAAAACTGGCAAGCCAGTTGTGCACGTTGACTCACAGTCCGTTAAGCAGCATCTTAGTTATTATTACACTAACAAATAATAAAGACACTTTCAAAATAAGTGTGTTCACCAAATACTCGACTTCGGCTTGATACTCGATTCTTCTGTTGCAAACTCGGCTCCGCTCGACTGTGTTAAAATCATTCTACTAGCACACCCCTACTCGTCAGTCTTTTTACCAAAATGGCAATGGCTTTTTTTTTGCTTGAGAGTCCACTTCCTATCAAAGGCAATGGAAATTTGTTTACGTTCATTTTGTTCGCCTTATGTACACCAGAATCCATAGAGTTTGTGTGTTTGTCCAGACAAGCAAAGTGAAATGGTTGATAACACAGCCACCTATATTTAATGTTAAGTTAAAAAAAAAGACCCAGAGTAAAAGTGTAGCTAGTGCTCAGAACCAGTGGATTATTTTTTTTTGCAATGCCACGAAGTACGCCGAATAACACAGAAGAGTACGTACTGCATTGTTTTAGTTAACATTGCAGTAGTTGTCGACGGCCATTAGGACAAAATAAAAAAAGGCCTTGCCCATAACTGATCACAACAGACCACACAAGGGTATCCTTTGGTGCTGGTGCTAGACAGTGTCTGGGCTACAACGTGGGCTTGGAGTGAAATGCTGAAATTGACCTCATAAGGATGGCTTCTACTACCACGCCATGCGTCACTATTGGCTTGCTATTAGAAGCCATCTTTGTGTGCCTTTAAATCGCCTCCAAATACCCAGCCCCAAAGTGCTAAATCCTCTTCAACGTTGGGCAGGTCTGCGAGTCCTGTGTTATGTTAGGTTTAATGAAACTGGCTTGTTGTGCTGAAAAGGTGAATTGATCATTGTAATAGGGTGTTCACCATTGGGTGTGCAGTTTACTTTTTTGATCAAGTTTCATATGAAGTAGAAGGTAACATCACATGAATTACTGTTTCAGGGACGATGATGAGTTCAACAGTTCTGTTTCGACTGCCAGACAAGGTTCCATATCAATCGTGGTTCCAGCCAGGCCAGCAGCACAGGATGATGCTAGTAACTTTTTAACTGTTCCTAAACCTGATCACACTTGAAACAACAGGCAAAGGAGACTGTGGGATTGTATCCTGGCACCTGTACTGCGTTGTTACTGTGATGCTGCAACGCGCATTCATGTACTTCTAATCATGAAGTGAAATATTGTGGATACAAGTGGTTCCAAAGTCTAATGCAATGTGTATACATGATGGCATTGCTTTGATTCTCAAAATTTTCATCTTCACCACTTAGATGGATGACTTTTGAAGAGAAAAAAAAATCCCGTTCTTCGCAAAAGGCAATTCACCAACAGTTTTGAACAAGCCTTCCAAACCTGTGTGTTTCTCGCAGTTGCACCATTGTTTTTATCATCGATACCCACAAATTATGTTTACAAGAGGGGCCTTGTTATAGTGATGATGATCAAGGTTTTTTTAATAGCGGTTTAATTTTGTTTGAGTTGGTTTTAAACAGTTTAAATCTGTCAGCTAGCAGTCTACTTAGAAGAATTGGTCATGAATGAAACATCTAAAGATGTTCACGATAGAGTTAATCTTCCCTGAACACCAAACTGTAGATGACAAATTTGAAATAGCTTACTGAATGCAAATAGTTATCAAGAAGAAGTATTCAGGGGCATCTTTCAAGTTCTTCTTTAAGATCTGCTGCTGTGAGAAATGAGATGTAAAAAAAATCCAAAAAATGTTTGCACGCTTTTTCATACGAGTTTTTTTTTGAAAATTTTTCATACGAGCTTAATCTCAAGTTCCTTCGATGAAGCTTGAATACCTAACTGAATAAGAATCTTGAAAGATACTTCTGATTGGTTCTTGACAGTTTTGTAGGGTACACATATCGGTGTCCTTTTTCCTCTGCAAAATTGTTATAATTTTATTAAGGCCGTACTTAAAGGACCATCTTCAGTAAGAGTGAGGAGTGACAGACATCTGCCAAAACACAGAAGACTTCTTACTTCATAAATAACTTTGGCCTATTATTGTATCTTTATGTATTATAGAACTATTGCGTGTGTTTGAACAATTTCCAAGTGTTATGGTGGTGTGTTTTCAATTCCCTACAAACTGTTTCATCGATATTCCAGCCATCTCTGACACCAGAACGTTGTTTTTTTTTCTGAATCACGTGCTTCATCACAAACAAGTGGAGTTTGCATCATTGATACCCCCACCATATTCAGATATAGGGGTTTGAATGACCAAATATGGATTTTATATAAAATTTCCAATCAGGAAACGGGAAGTTTTCTGGCACTGAAAATAGGTAACAAAATTTCATGTACAATTTATGTTGTTAATTTACACCTGCTTACAAGCAAAACACGGATTGTAATTTTCTTTTTCTGGTAAGTGTGACCACAGGATTACATAAAGACAAGGAGTGAAGGACTTAACTGATTCCAATTCCATGTAAAGTGACATATGATCGAATCGTGAGATTCACTTACCCTTCTGTCCAATATAATGAAAATAAAAATCAGATCTTAGTTTCATTCGAACTAGCCCCAGATGCATCCTAGATCTATACACCAGTGATAATTTTCCAACAGGGAACATAACGATAAATAAATCTTGTGTAGAATTTTTACTATTAGTTTATATACCTGCTTACAACGAAACGCGGATTATAATTTTCTCTTCGTAGAAACTATGACAGACAGGATAACACGAAAAAGAGTGACAGACTTATCTGATGCCATATTAAGTAATGTATACTACGATCACTTAGTCTTCTGTTCAATGTATAGTAAAATAAAAATTTGACCTTAGTTTCGACCCGAACTAGCAACAAATACATCACAGAACTGTATACAACGGTTCGGCCAACTGTATGGCAACTGGTCTTTTGAAATTCCTTTGGAGTTTGACTCAGTTTATATTAAAAAGTTAGACAGGTAGAGCACTGAAATCTGTCATACGTTGAAATCGGGATTCAAATAAATCTGTTTTGATATTACCCTCTTCAAGGAAGATTAAAACACTTTCTTGAGCAAAAGTAACTGACACGATCAGTACATTTGCTGACAGAACTTAAATTATTTTTTTTTACTCACAGTACGTGGCATTAATTTTGTAGCCCAATTATCACACACCACTAGTGTCAACCACTTTACTGAGAAAAATGAGCTTTACAATCTCGCAGACAGATCATTGACGAAAACTTATGGTATCATCCACCAATGCTTTTTGCTTTGTCACAATATGGATCTTGCTTTTATGTTATCGTAAAAAATAATAGTCCTTTTTAGAAGGCTGTGAGTTGTTGTGGAATAACACATTTTGGGTTACTAGATTGTCTTGAAAATACTGGTATTGTTCGCAGAATTGTCATGCTACATAACATCATAGTACCATCAAGATTTGGAAGGGCCTAGCCAGGGACGCCAGATGTTCTTCCCCCACCCCTCCATTCTCCCAAGTGCAGGGACGACGCTGGAATCACTTTACAGGGGAGGCAGCAGTTGGGCAGCAATTTTAGCCTGGAAAGGGGGGATGAGGGGGGCGAACCGAAAAATTCTACTTTTGCGCCCCCCCCCCCCCCCAAAAAAAAAAAAAAAAATAAAAAAAACAATCTTGCAATTATTTCTCACACTCAACGTTCTTAACTGTTTTCTACAACATTTTTTTTTGGAATGGTTTTTAATTCAGCTGAAAAAAAGATGATTTTACAACTCTCACAGTAACAACTAAGCGCCATTGATGTGATCTCAAGTCCTTCCAGACCCTGTGAAAGAAACTAACATAGTTTTGTTAAGTAACCAGAAGTTTCTTCGTTTATACGTTTGATTTAAGTCTGATGGTGGGGGGGGGGGGGGCCGGGGGGGGGGGGGAAAAATTTTTGGGGGGGGCGCCCCCCCCCCCCCCCTTAGCATCGTCCCTGCCCAGGTGTCGCTCCAAGTTTCAGACACAACCGATTCACCAAAATGATATTCCATCAAGACAATTTAAAAGAAAGCTGGTTGTACCCATGTGCACCTAATTCATATCCACAAGAAGAACTGGAGATGTTCTAATTTAAAAAAAAAGTCTGGTTGCCGTAACATTTAAATTAAAACTAGGGTTTGTCAGTAGGAGCATGTTTTTCACTACTTTTTTTTTGCAAGATTCGATAACCTACACTTACTTTTACTGACAACTGGTTATAAATTGGTAACTGATACGGAAGAGGGTTTTCACCAACTGATGATACCATCACAAAATAGGCGTAAAGGGCGAAAGAAGCTAACATTGGGAGGAAAGAGGATGGGTGATAGGTTATGGCAATCGAACTTTATTTTTTTAAAGTCCTTACGACATGTTCACAATGTTTATTGCATCCAGATGGAAGAAGAATTAAAAACACAGTAGTTTATTGTCATTCTGAGTAAAATCATAGGTTTCTACCTTCCCTCTCCTTCCTCCTTACAACATATGTACAATTTCTTCGTTATAAGCCTATTACTAATTTACGGGCAGGGCAGTCACTGTACCCGTATTTTATACTGGCTCTAACCCCTATAGTACACTAACGTTTCCAAATTTTGAACACTGATGCTGAATGAACATTTGTGCTCCCCTTCACCCACCCACAAATGTGTTTCTATCGACGCCACTGGTTTTAACACAATTTCTTCTCCAAGGGTTCTTGCAAATGCCTGCTGCAAGATATTTTGCGATGAGTCTACATACACATTAACAGACTGTCTTGGTTTCATCATTTCATATTGTGCTTTCTTTCGTATACTCTACAACTTCATCATCATCATCGCTATCAACCCCTTCTCGCAGAGCCTTGGAATCATCATGGCTATCAACCACTTCTCTCAGCGCCTTGGAATCATTTTCTTCTTCTATATCTTCTGGTATTGGTAATGGCGCAGAAATCCACAAGTCACTGGACAGATCCACTGGTTTCTTTGGAGCTACGAGTTTAGGTTTCAAGGGTACAGATGCCTCATTGTTGATAGGCATAGCATGCCCCATGTCTTTCTTACCAAGCAACCATTTTCGCCATGAAGAATTTCTCTGTATAATTCTTCCTTCGGCAGCCATTGCCTTTAGTTTTTCAGCTTTCTCGGCTCTGGCTTCTTTCCTTCGCCTGATGCAGTAAACTATGTAGAACACCCACAAAGGTACTCCGGTAACCATCAGCTGTGCTACTGGTGAAACACTGGCAAAATCTGCTTCTGGTTGAGGCAACGAAATTTTTAAAAGCACGAAGGCAACTCCGGGGTTCTGGAGAGCAGTTTCTATGGAGATGGCTATTAGCTTGGGAAACAAAAAAAACACAATTTTTATCAAGTTAATGTTTTAACATTTCAAAGATTTATGACTTCATTCAGGCGTGTTCCTGAACTCTGTTTAATAATAATATAATAATAAAACACTTTAACCGTCATGAAAAGATGGTTAAAGTGTTTAAAAGATGGTTAAACTAACACTGTTCCAACACAATTGTCGTTTCAAGAACTGTATAAGAGGGACTTGACAAGGGCTAATTTAAAGGCTCCCACTGAGACTGCACCAATGGCAACATCAGGAAGTAACCTCCAAGGTGCTACCACGCCCATCGTAAAAGAATTTCGTCTACATTCAAGTCTCGATGTCTGGACTCATAGTTTGAATGGACTCATTTCTTCAGCTGCAGTCTGGTTTGGGATTGAAATAACTTTGAAACTGTTCCAATGATAACACAGTAAATAATGTTAATTGACAAGAACGACTTCGTTTTCTTTTTTTATGCGGCAAAACCTCAGTAATGAAAGAGCTAAATCCTACTTACAAAAGCTAAAATCTTAGTTTAGTTTACATTTTGGCAATTTTTTCCCCTTTGGTAAAGGGTTAACTATTGATGGGTTTAAAATTACTTTGCACCCCGTGTAGACCTGAAGCAAAAGCTCAATAATCGAAAGACATTTAAGGCAATGTGGGTATCACATCCAACGTACAGTAAAACTATTGGGGTTCACTAATTTTTGATCTGGGTCCACTGATCATTGCCTGGATAGTGGTAATCTCGAGTCGGTCGGAATGAGTCGGGAGACGAAAGATTATGAATATTTGCCATATATTGGCGGAGCAGTTACAAATCGTGACCTCTCTGGGGAAGCCATGTTGGTCGAGAGATCTTGATTCCGGAACCGGAAGAGGTCACATGACGTTCCGCCCAGCGAGCGAGCGTGCGGCTCTCGTGCTTGAGAAAAGGCTGAACGTGTTGGGATACGGGGTGTTCATTTGCCATCCCAACAAAACAAAAACAACAAATTACAAGAGGTTAATTAACGAATTGAGAAGTTTCAAGTTGTCCTTAGTGTGCAGGCTAAATGGAGACTGTTTCGAAATACGAGTCTCCTTTTTTGTTTCATTTTATGCAGTAATTGATCCTGAGCTATCAACATGTATAATAGGGGCTGTTGTGAGATAAGGAAGTATCATCAGAGCAATCAATCAATAATATAAAATAAGCAATCATAACCGATTCCATTAAAATAATTTAAAGGGTGTATCGGTTACGTCAAGAAAGCGTAAAGGTAAAAGAGAAAATGTTAAAGCCCTCGTTCTATAGTAGAAGTGGAAGCCTAAATCATAACATGTCGCGTAGTATTACTCACCTGTTCTTTGTTCATGCAGAAGATACACGCAGCAAAGGCCCCAAAGAGGTATCCGCCCCAAGCGACCAGCACTCCTGACAGCACAATTTGCCATGTCATGAGACGAATAATGTATAAATTGGTGTATATGCCAATCTGAAATAATCAAGAAAACATTAAGTAACTATGGTTTCTGTTTTGTACAGTAATTTGAATAAGGTCGGGCAAGATTCATTGTTAGCCCTCGTACGACACCATTAAATGTGGTCAGTGCAAAGTATTTTTTTTCTCAGGAAGCACCTCGCTGGCATTATAAACATCAAAGCATTCTGATCGAATTATCTATTGAGATTTGGGGGAGAATTCCACCAAAATTCCACCACCTGCATAGAGGATTAAAACGTTCATTTCTGTATTGTTCAGACGAACTGGCTTATTGAAAGAAAGACCCAGAAGAGACAGAAAGACAAGAAAGAAGTGACAGAAAGAAGGGGCAGAAGAAACGGAAAAACGACCTAAAAAGATAAAAATAAGCTGCAAAAAGGACAGAAGAGATCGAAGTGATCAAAAGAAGAGACACACGTGACCGAAAGAAAAAAAAAACAGAAGAGACAAAGAACGGAAAGAGACAGAAAGACGGAGACAGAGTGAGGCCAAAATAAGGGTCAGAAGAGAAGGAAATGTAGAACTAAACAGACCGAAGAAGACAGAAAGAAGAGAAGAGTCTGAAAAGACTAAAAGAACGCTAGCAGTGGGAGGAAAGAAGGTCAGAAAATACAGAAAGCAACAAAAAGAGAGGACAAGATGGACCGAAAGAAGAAGAACTAGAATAGACTGAGAGAAAATACAGAAGAGAAAGCAGTGGCAGAACAGAGCAGACCGAAGAAAAGACAGAAAGAAGAGACAGAGAAGAATAAAAGAAACAATAGAAGAGGAAGAAAGAAGGACAGAAAATACGCAAAGAACAGATGAAGAGATAAAGACAAGGGACTGAAAGAAGTAACATGCAAAAAAAAGATAGAAGCACCAGAAAGAAGATATAGAACAAACAGATAGAAGAAACCACTTCCATGTAACCAGTAGAATAGGATGTGGCAGCAATAATAGAGTTTCAAAATTATTGAGACTCTGCTTAGTCCACACCATGACGTACACCTGTTCAAGAAACCAAAATACATAGACCCAGCGATGAAGAGCGAGATTCATGAGGGTTTCACGGGAAACAGAGAGAATCGAAAAAAAAATCACAACATTGTTGTTAGAAGTTTGGTTTCTGACCCAAGAGGGCGCGAGATCGAATCGCATCACCGAACTATGTACACATGGGTAGTTTAAAAAGGTCCCCTCTGGGCGTCCACGTGGAATGGAAGAAGTCAAATCGACAATGGAAGATTGAACCAGTTTGCAATAAACCAGTTCAGCTCAACGAGGTAATAGATATGGGTATGAAAGTACTTCTGGTAAGATCAGAAATGTGAGTTTTGATAAAAAAAAATAACGTTTATTAAGGAACACTTAATGGCCCCCCCCCCGCCCCCCCACCGACCCCATCCAAGCAACTAAAAAATGTTACCTCAAGCTTTTCAACTCTCTAAAATCCTGAAAAATAATACTTAACCCACCGTGACTCAAAAGTCCAAAACAATCTTATCCCTCTCTTGAAAAGTATGGTTGTATTACTGCCAGTGCCTACTCAGGCTTTGTGTGGAATTAATTTTGAGTCGCGGTAGTAAATAAGTTTGCACTGATATTGTTCACAGCTACCGTAAATCGCCTATTAACGCCCTTGGGCTGTTGAAATTAATTCGATAAAAACAAGGGGGCGGGCGGTGACAAAGTTATAATTCAAATCTTACTCCTGTCTAGGGGAGGGTGTTTAGGCCTAACTCCAACGCGGACGCGGAGAAAGAAAAGACGCAGACGAAAAGACGGTATAAACGCAGAAAAAATACAGACAGACAAAAGACATGGAGAAAAGAATAGACGCAGACGAAAAGAAGATATGGATACAGCACAAAGATACAAACAGAGAAAAGACATGGAGAAAGAAAAGAGGCAGACGTAAAGAAGATTTGGATACAGCACAAAGATACAGACA
>JAHWFP010032240.1:13225-32520 GCA_023313725.1 Lithobius niger
CGTAAAGAAAATTTGGATACAGCACAAAGATACAGACAGAGAAAAGATGCAAATGTAAAGAAGATTTGGATACAGCACAAAGATACAGACAGAGAAAAGACACGGACGAAAAGAAGATTTTGACACAGAATAGATTAAACTACACGAAAAGCCAAATGGGATCGAGAAGGGTTAAATAAATACAGATACCAACCTATTTACGTCGCCTTTTGGACTTAAATGTCAGAAGGCCTGAAGGGGGAATAGAATCAACGACCTTTGAAACCAAAGGCCTAAATCCTAGTAGCTGAGCCGTACTGACACGGCCATAAAGAAACGTCCATAGGCAGCATTTAACATGCATACGTATACATAAAGCACACATTCCAATTGTCACTGGAGGGACGCTTTTTTTCCGCGCCACACACGAAATGAAAACGAATGGAACACACAAATAAAGTATGAAACTATGGATTAAGCAGGATGGAAAGCCAAATGGACTCGAGAAGGGTTAAATAAATGCGGATGCAAATGTATTTATGTTGCCTTTTGTGCTTAAATGGCTGAGCGAGAAATTGAACCCACGACTTTTGAAACCAAAGGTCGAAGTCCTAACGCTGAGCCACACTGGCACGGCCAAAAGGAAACGTCCAGAGGCAGCATTTAACATGCACTCATATACCCTGCATACACAAATGCCACATATTGCCTGTTAAACGCTACCTATGGACATTCCCTTTTCGGCCGTGTCAGTATGGCTCAGCGGTAGGACTTCGGCCTTTGGTTTCAAAGGTCGTGGTTTCACTTCCCCGCTCAAGCAGTCTTCCAAGAGGCAACGTAAATAGGCTTGCATCAGTTTTTATTTTACTGTGAAAAACACACACAGAAAGAAAAGATGTGGGCGAAAAGAAGATAGGGGCACAGAAAATACATATACAGAGTAAAGACACAGGGAAAGAAAAGGTGAGTATGCTAAGATGACACGGACGGAGAAATGACACAAAGACTGAAAAGAAAACAAAACATGGAAATAGAAGAGACACCGACAGAGGAAAGACAGGAAAAGAAAAGACACGGACGAAAGCAAGACATGGGCAGATAAAGGACTTTAACACATCCATGTAAACACCACGTCATGCTGGCATTTTAATAAAATAATTAACTTACCGTCAAGAAGAAAATGAGCAGCAAGATGGTATAAGGTCGGATTATTTTCTCTGATAATTTGGCCCATTTCGGTCTGCAGTATCGGATCAGGGTTCCAACGCCAACTGGAACTCCAAAGCTGACCAAAGTTATTAGTAATTGATCGTAGGGAATGTTAAGTTCTCCATTTTCACGAAAGAACTCCTTCCCAAGGGTGAAGAGCCAAAGTGGCATCATTCCTGAAAAAACAAAATAGTTGTTGCAACATGTTGTCATATGGGGTTGTCTTCAGATGGTTGTAACACGGCTCCTTCATTTCAGCTTTTAAAGTTGCACTGGTCCAGCTAGCGAAACAAAATTCGCGTTTTTTGGGAAACTCGGTTTATTCATTATGAGACACCCTTTGGTATGCGTGACAGGATGGCATTTTACCTGCTTGGTCTGCTTGCCCTAAGCCGTGCCTCGCCAAGGCTGCTTACTTTAGATTAGTGAAAAGTTCGTTGGTTTCCTTACTTTCAGGTGGGTAGTTTACGTTAGGAGCCAAATAACCGTGAAACTGTTCTATTCTGATTGTCCGCTGGACACACAGTTGGGTTTTCTCACAATTTCACTGTAAATTAAATTACGGTTTAGACCTTCGTGCAACTGCTTCCCCAAATTAAGCTAAGGGACATTCATCTTGAGTCCCACGCTTCAGACTATTCTTGCGTGGTTTAGCCTCAATGTGTAGGCTCCAGCAAGTAACATACGGTGAGGTGTGTACTATAGACATGCAGTGGCAGCGTGCACTTCACACATATTTGTATCCTTCCAGTTTGAAACTTTCATAAGCAAATTTCTCAGCAAGATAAAATACTACATTTTTAAACTCATCTTTAAGCCCCGCTTTGTTATTCCATCTTTTTTTACACAACAAAAGCCAACGCACAGCTTTACAACACATTTAATTTCAAAACAAACTATACGGCACTTGCACCTTTCACGGGCCAGTCAATCGTGCGGCTTCTATACATATAAAAAAAAAAAAGTGAAAATCCGAAAGTTAGGCGTAACTGGTGCGTATCCATCATGGTGCGCCGCCTTTTCCCCCCCCCCCCCTTCCCCTCTCCCCTCTCCTGATTGAAAAAGTCGTGACGAGTCGAAAATGGTGAATTGTTGAATTTTTATCTGAAAATAATGTTCTTTGACCACTAATTGAAATTTGCACCCAATTGATGTCATTTTCAAGTCTTAAACGATGTTCTTAATTTACGAACATAAACCCACAAATAGTACAGGGCGCAGATATAAGACGCAGAATCGGTGTGGAAACTGAATTGAATTGCATAGGCTAAAGTGTTTGAAAGTTAACATGGGTACAGACCGACAGACAAGCATACAGATTTGGATGCGATGCTCATTTACTCTGTTTCGCCCGGCAAGTCATTAAAAAAGGGTTAGTTTTATTTTAATTCGAATTCAGTCTGACGTGATTTAATTAAGTTAAAAAACAGGAAAACACCCCACTGTATACTTTGAGACTGTTTTTTAAGTTTTTTAAAAAGTATTCACTCTTAGCATTGAAGCCAAATGCATTTTTTGGAACAAACGAAGAGCACAATGGAGTTTCTGATGGCCCCTCCAAAAGAAGAATGGATGTTATGTAATAGTTATTGGTTAAAATCGAGCGGTTATCGATTTTAAACAATAACTTATTTAAATCACGGTTGGGACGTCAAGCTAATTCTTATTTAATTAATATTTGTGTTTGTGAAAATTGCTTCAAGAAATACGGTAATACCTTATGTCAAATCAGTGAAGGTCATTCCATTTTAATTTGTGGAGGGGGAGTGGGTGTTGGACGATTCCTTTGGCAGGTAGGCAGACTGTAGGCCACGCTCAAGTTTCTGGAAGGTGGGTGGGAGTTAGACGACGCGTCGTTTCGCAAAGTTTAGCTTGTAAGCTAGCTCGCTCGCTCTGTTCGGAAAGAATAAACTTCGATATGTGATGAAGCAGGGATAGAAGGACATTGTGCCGACATTCTCGCAAGGTAAGTAATTCTTTTTGTTCGTTTGTAGTTTGAGAACTGTTTCAAATCTCCAGTAATACCCTAATAGGTGAATCGGTAGGAATGAAGGTCATTCCATTTTAGGTTGTGGAGGGGGGGGGAGAGAGAAGAGTTAGACGGAGGGAATAAACTTGGAATTGGCCAGCCAGACATGTGAGCGTTAGCAGGTAAAGGATTTCATTTGGGATATCCCGGCAAGTTAAGTAATTCCTCTTGTACGTTTTCAGAGCGTTACGGTTTTAACGCTGTATAATTTTGGTTGTGGTGTGTGCGTTCCCATCGCGTGATCCGGAAGTGTCAAAAGTGTTGAGTTATCGACAAAAGTGTGGATTATCGGTAAAAGTGTGGGGTAACTTGATAACCCACACTTTTTGCGATGACGCACACTTCCGCTCACGGTTAACGGGATTTAACCTACGGAAATTTAGCGTGGCGTTGAGTTAGCGTGACGTCACAGCCGTGGTTTAAGTACATTTAGACAAGACGAGGCAACATCTGAACAGTGAATGGCTTCTGTAACTATGGCGTCACGGACACGGTCCTAATACTGAAGGAACAGTGTTAACTATAACTATGATATCCTGAACTGCCTACCCAGGAAATAACTTTTACAGTTAGAAATAAGTACGGACCGCTTTGTGTATTCTTGTCTATATACAATATCTGTTTTTCTTAGCCTCTAACGAAAAAAGCTGAGGGAGAGACGAAATTAGGCTGAAATTAGGTTTGGGGTAAGGATTAGGTTTGGAAAGAGGCCTACCAGTAAAACATCCCCTAGGCTTGGGACCTCCTAGCAGGGAAGAGGAGAGGACCAGCCCGAAGGCTAACTGATTTTGTATGGCCGGGCCGCTGCTTTTATGCGATTTGGTTACCCCTGGCAACCGCGAAATAGCCTGGGTATTATGGGTAAAGAAGTTTCTCGAAGGTTCTAGATGCAGGAACCGGAAGGGAAATTACAAGGCATGCGCCCTTTAAAGGAAGATTAAACTAGGCTTTTAAGATTGGCCATTGGCCCCAGCAACATAAGTCCACAAGATTTGCAACGGCCTCCACTCTTGACGAGGCCTAAAAAAGTCCTGAAAAATCCATGACACCCTCCCCAATTTCCTCTTCCCCCTCTCCCTTCCACCGGCGATAAACAATGACGAGTTCCCTAGAATCAGCAGCACGCATGGTATAATTTAAGTTGAGAAAATATTTGTCCACCCCAAACTCGTTGGGCTCGCCAGAAATTGCCGCCTTGCAACCCCGGCCAATCCACCCTTGTGTACAGGTAAGTAAAACAAAAATTCAAACAAGAACGTTGGTGGAAATAAACCGATGATTCACAAGAAAACGTTAAAAAAAAGAGGGAGCTGTTACATACCTAAGGCTGCAATCGTGCTGATAAAGGTCATGACAACACTCAGATTGACATCTCCCCTGAAAAGAAAGGTCCAAAAGTTGCTTCCAGTTCCACCAGGACAACAGCCAAGAGTGAAGAGACCCAACTGAACACTAGGGGAGTCAAGCAAACCAAGACCAACTCCATACGAGGCCTGCAACAAAATGTTATAATGAAACAACATGAAGGCGTATCAGTGGTGGTACAACAGAGTGTCACGGCTGGTGATGGGTGGGGGGTAGCACTGCAGTTGAGGAGTGGCAGGTAGGGAGGCACTGCCGGTGAGAGGGTGGGGTGGAACGGGGGCGAGGGGTAGAGTGGCATGGCAAGTGATGGGTGGGGAGGATGTGACGGCCAGTGAGGGAAGGGGGATGGGGTGACATTGCCGGTGAAGAGTAAGGGTAGGGTGGCATGGCGAAAGAGGGATGGGGACGGGGTAGCATGGGGAATGAGGGGTGGAGACGGGATGGCACAGCGAGTGAGGGGTGGGGAGCATGTGGCACGGTCGGACCTCAGTTGTGCTCTCCCCCTCCTACCCCTTTAGTTACCCTTCATACAAGTTTAGGCATGAACCAATTCGTGCGATTCGACGTTATGTATATTAAGACAGGAAGTGCGTCCATATTTCGCATAGATTGCAGCCACTGGATATACTAGTACACTTTGCCATCTATTGACTTTTGAATCGATTTTTCAAAACTGGTGTCCAATGAAAAAAAATGTATTACGCCATCCCCTCCTGAAAAATGTTCCCACAGACATCATTGAAGCATAGCGAAAAAAATTACGATTTTCTAAACTTTTAATTACTTCACCACCAAGAAAGCAAGGTGGAAGCCATGTCAGCGACAGCATGGTTCATGACGTGGCTACTGATCGTAACTTTCACGTCTTAGGGAAAACAACAGGACAGCACTGTGGCTTTGACTTCATCTTACCAAGTGCCTTTGTTATCGACAAAGCAAACAATTTTGTTTGACATACGTCCCACTCCTTCATCACGATACTCCAACACCTTTATCATGCCCTGCTTGACTCAAAAACTGTACTCCAAATTTTAGGCCCAGTAATAAGTCTCAGACTTGAATTCAGGGCCAGGAATATATCTTTGACTGGATGGCCAAAAACGGTGATATCCACGGACCAATAATAGCACAAAATGAATTTTTTTTAGTTACGTAACTAGGGTTAGAACCCGGGCAGAATCTGGATGCCTGGAAATCAACAAAACAGAACCTAGTTCCGGTCCTGTTCCAATATTCCATGCTGGACTATGGCAGGTGGGGCACGCCTTCATTGAATTATGTACTTGAAAAAGAGATCCGAAGAACTTTAGCTGCAATTTCTCTTCGCAAAAAAAATAATAACTCCTTTTAGAATAAAGGTGTGGTTGAAAACTTTATTTTTATTTATTTCTTCAAACAAACATTGTAGTACCAGTCCTCTCAGTTGTTGAACTCTGCGAGTGACACCTTACTAAAGCAAATGCAGGAGCAACGATTATGAATTGTCCCCAACTCCCATGGTTTCTACATGAATAGCTAATTTATGCTATTGTCAAAGAGTTTTAGCCTAGGACTTAGCTCCGTTGTCCTGTTACCAATGAAACCTATTCTACAACTAAAACACTATGGAAATAACATTTATTCTACTCCATGGAGAGCTCATAACAGAACAGAGTCGTAACAGAAAACCCGAAAAGTTGCTCGTAGGTTTTTGCAGCAAGCGAGAGTTGGAGAGCAGGCTTACAATTATAAGGGAGCGGTTATACAACGACTCGCCTTTACATTCTCGCAGATAGAATTTAATCGCGATGGCAAAGGTATCATTGCCTTGGCTACCTGAATTAGCTAAATCCGACATCGTTTCAGTAAATGCTTGCAGTCTTATATTTTGTGACAAAAGATAAACAATTCCTCCTTACGAAACGATTTCCGCAGTTGCTTCGAACTAACATTATTGACTATTTTCGTTGCGAGCTAGCAGAGTATAATCAGCTGCCATGTTGGAATTTCGGATGATTTCTATCTTCTAGCTGCAAGAAGGCAAAGGCGAGTCGTCGCCTAAACGCGCCCTAACAATGCGTAAATAGCTTAGTTGTCCTGTTTTGGAGATCTAAGCTACAGCAGAAACAATAAAAAATAACTTATCAGTTTGATTGTTGAGAAGTTCGCGCCTACACTTGAAACAATGTACGAAATAGCTTAGTTGTCCTATAGTCAAGGAGATCTAGCCTATATTTGAAACTACATACTAATACCTTAGTTGTGTACTATAGTCAAGGATTCTGGCCTACAACTGAATTAGGATGGTAACAACTTTGACCTATGTCAAGGAGACAGAAAAAAAATATCCTCTAGATCGATGAGGATCCTTACCTAATCAGTGATGCCATCAGCTGACTCATTCTTATCTTAATTCCAGGAATTGGAGATATGATTAGACCTTTGACCTAATAAGCATCTGGAGGGGGGTCTTCTCTCTAACGCTGTTTTAAGGGCAGTGTTACAGCATTTTGTTGTTGTTGTTGTTATTTTTCGTTAAGGGACCACGAACCCAAACTAGGTTAACTACCCCACGACATTTTGATTCACTGATTGAACAACATATTTTGCTTGCAGTAATGAACACGAAGGCAGGAAGTACTCAGCTCAACAACAGCACGATATGAAAAATTGTTGCTTTTCCCAATGCTAAATAAACGAAAGCCAGTTATAGCGAGAGTCGATTTGTTTTTTCTTGCCAATACTGCTGTCGATGTGGCTATTAAGTTTCTAACACCAGTGAATAATTACCTCTCCTTCCTTAAAGAATACACAATCCAAAAACCCAAATGATTTCTTGGCCGCGGTTCCACAATGCATACACACCAGTGGCTGTTTGCGTTTTTAATTTTTGATAAGCTGTGATGCCATGGCATGGCGGCGCACACTTTTCCCATGCATTGTTATCCAGTAATTCCGTACATACCGTGGGGTCGCGTGCCCTACGTCAATAGCCCGTAGAATAATTTGAGCAAGTTACCAGCCATTGGTCGGTTGGTGGTGACGTCAACCGCTGACGAGGGCTACGTAGTTAGCAGCGATAGTCGGTGGATGGATGACGTCAGTCGGCTGAAGCAAAAATAACGAACTTCGTACGTTTGCTGTGAACAAAAATCTTTGATTATTTCTCGTGGAGGATTTCCCTGACGGATTCGACCCATTTTCGAACTTAGACCTAGAAATGTGCCATAGAATCTGTGTGCAAATTTGACAGAATTCTGATAATTCGTTAAAACGTTATAGCGCTACAGGACCGTACACACCACAACGTCACCGTCTCCGTTGTCCGGCTCCGTCTCCGGCAAAGCAATGCTGAAAAACGGAGAGCACTGCCACACCTATCTGCCAAGAACGCTTGCTGACACCTTTCTTCCCCCCCCCCCCCAAGTAAAAGGAATGTAATCGTCCGAATGCAAAACTGTAGGTACGCATTGAATTGGGGTCATTCGTGCCACTAAAACCAATTTGGGCGAGTGCTTGTATTGCTACTAGTTATGTACACTTCATTTTAGAATTATTCTTTTCATTTTTCGGTAGTTTTCTATGGTCGGGTGTGGAGCCGCCATCTTTGTCTCCAGCGCTGAGAGAAAGACACGTGTGGCGCTAAGCATTTAGATTGGCTGACGGACAACTCCACCGGTCCGTCAACGGGAGGAAAATGAAATATTTCGAAACGAGTCGGAGACTCTGCGTTATGACGGTTGTGCCCGCAGGCTACATTTGAGGCATCGGACGACGGACATGCCGGACAAAACGGTGCGGTGTGGCATGGCCAAACACAGACACCTAGACCGACAGACAGACAGACAGACAAACCGTTCGCATAAAAGTTTAAATCGACTCTAATAATGCGAACTCGGTGGACTTTTCGACGATGACTAAGACCATGTAAACCTGGCAATGGAAACCTACTAAAACCAAAAAAAAAGACCATAAAACTGGATTTTAAGCTTTCCATCTCGTAATTACTGAGAAAAAAAAACGGATTTTATCAATTTGGACCTAAAATATGTGATATACTCCCCAAAGCAAAACTTGTGAAGAATTTCCACCAAGCTTTTCGGCCGTTTGAGTCGTGATGTCAAACGCCAAGCTCTTTCGTCATGTTAATCCCAACGACTCAGACTTCAAACGCTAAATAAAATTAACTGAGCAAAAAATGGCTTCACCGTTTAGAAAAAACATTAGAGCTCCGAGAGCTCGTATCCCCATACTCACAGCCGTGAAGGTACACGAATAAACACGGGTTAGAGTTCACTGGAACGCAACGAACTAATACTATAATTTGAACTACAGTACCAGGGAACAAGGACTGTTTTTAATCAATGCTTATATCAGAAAGAAAGCCCAGTTTATGTTTGAAAATTTCAATCTTTCGGTGTTTGAGCGTGCACGCATAATTTGTGTATTATACAGACCTTTTTTAAATATTTTTCTGTGTTTGTTGTTTCATATTAAATTTGTTTCGTCTGAGTGGGTATATGTGTATTTTAAGTGCATTTATAATTTGTGAAACAAGCAGACTCCTAGTTAAGGCATTTTTTTTGCCTGTGTTTGTGTTTGAAGGACGTTTGAGTAATTACGTGTACATTTTGTGTATGCATTTTTATCTTTCAATTTTGTAGCGTTTTTCTGTTTATGGCGTCTATTAAGTGTCTTTGTGGGTTTATGTTTTGCGAACTGAAGTTCAAATTATAGTTCGTTGCGTTCGTGTAAACTCTAGTCCGTTTTTATTCGTGTACCTTCACGGCTGTGAGTGTGGGGATACGAGCTCTAATGTTTTTTTTCTAAACGGCGAATCCGCTTTATGCTCAGTTAATTTGTTGGCTTTTTTCGCTTCCTTTTTATTGTAATTGCTACGGTCTGTTCTATCGTGTGTCCACTGTCCACCAATTTTTGTTTTCGAAAAAAACAGAACATTAGAAATGCATACTTATGTTCAGTTTCCGCCTAAGGTTTGTCCCATGATTATTATTTGATGGCAACACATTAGCGTGTGTCTAGATTTAGCATTTGTCATCTTGATGAGTAGTTGATTCTGGACTGTTACAGTATCATGGCAAACAATCGCGGAAACAATTCAGCTGGCTTCCAGAAGCCAAAGTAAATAAGTCACTCAGTCATGTTGGCCACCAAATTTTGAGGCCCTAGGCCGTAGGCCTCAAAATTTAAGACTTCGCACCCTACGGTTTAAAACTTAGAAATTTAAGGAAAAATCAAGACCATTTAATTTTGGTTCTCCAAAACTAGCTAGCTAACTCAAACAACGACAATGTTACTTTCCCGGCACCCAACCATTGTTGCATGTTGTTCGAGTTAGCTATAATCCGATATTGTGCGCCCTGCCTATTGTTACCCCATTGTTACATGTTGCAGCATTGTAACATTTTGACATTGTTAACCCCTCCGCCGCCGCTTCCTCCTCCTCCTGTCCAATTTTCTGAAATTCTCGTGCGCAAACGAACTCTAAATACTTGAAAATTGCACATAACTGAAACAATGTTTAAAGAGCTTAGTTGTCCTGTTGTCAATACAACAAGGAGACCTAGCCTACAACTGAAATAATAAACACTAGCTTAGCTGTTCCATTGTCAGGGAGATTTAGTGTATAACTGAAATAGTGCACAAATACCTAAGCTATCGTATTGTCAGGGAGAGCTATGAAAAAACTCATATAGTCTACAACTCTATAGTCTACAACTCATCTAGACACACGCTAGTGTGTCGCCGCCAAGTAGACGTTTTATTGTTGTTGGAGCTTAATTGTCAGAGCGTAATTGTTAGAGTGTTATTGTTGTCAGATGGCGGCTCACTAGCAGACCGTGTCTTTTAACTCAAACCAACTTATACGTGATTTCAGCATACTGGTGTAAATTCCCCATGCGGTAGACATCTTTGCAAATCGTTTGAATCAGGTTTCTTCGGTCCAGTAACAAAGAAAACTTCAACACGAAAATGGGGGAACGTGTCCTTCATGGAGAAAAAGTGTCCTCAATAACGTTGATTTGTGTTACTGGTGACTAGTAACTAGTCCGCAGGCTCCCATGTTAATTCTCATAGGGTATAACGACACGTCTACAGCTCAATAGGGAAAGTTGCCAGATCTAAATTTCGGCAGACAGGTAAGCGTCATATGGGGAAGTGCCTTCTTCTAAAATGGGGGTTGCAGCTAGAAGCACGTGGCCCTGAAGTGGCTCGTAAGTGCAAAATTATTGTTGTAACCATTGTTTGTATTGTCATTCAACAGTAGATTATAACATGCTCAAGTGTTGCACGCGTATCGTTTCAGTACTTATATTGTCAGAATGCACTGTTTCTGCAAATAGGTGGTTCACTAAGAGACAGAATATCTTTATCTTTTATTGCAAAGGTTTGGTCTTTTTTTTTTACGGTACACGAATCCAAACTGAATTATCTGCCCCACCACGATAAAAGGGACAATTTTGCTGGAAAGAAGATTAGGAAACAAAATGCACATCGTCAGCACAGGTGGGAACGTGTTCTTTATGGAGAAAAAGTGTCCTCAATAACGTGACGCGGACATTTTATTTTATGTAGACTCACTGTTCTTGCAGTCTAGTGTAAGTGACGAGTAATTTTAAACAGCTGACGAGTTTATTAGTTTTAGTAATCTTCGTCTGCCACCAGAATATTAGAACTGTATGAACATTTACCATTCCGTGAGTTTGTAGTATGTGTTCATAATGATTAACGTTTACCTTGGGAGAGCCAAGTGAAGGGTGATGCGCTGATTGAGTGAGCGAAGCGAACGAAAATCAGCGTTTCTTAGCCAGTGCGCTCAAAAATCGGATTAAATATACTTAAGCATGCGAAACATGGGCATACAATACGCCAAACCATGTCCATTTGGCTGGTGTAACGGCTAATTGGGCAATAGCAAACGTAAGAATTATGAATTAGAAAATTTATAGACACTCCAGACAAAAAAGGCAGAGGTCACTATTAGACAGTGGAATTCTTTGTATTCAAAGGCCTATGAAAGTTGTGATATCCACCCAAAACCAAAACTAGTATAAGAGTAGCTGCCAAGTTTCCAAGAAGGGTCGGCCTTTCAAAGTAGTCTGCCTTTCATTCAACCAGAGAAAGACCGCCAAGGTTAATCCTATTAGCCAAGTTAATCGCACGGAATAATACTTTGGACGTTAAATGAAAACTTGAAGATTGCTACCGCTAGTAGCAATCTTCTAGTTTTCATTTAACCTTCTAACTATTAGTAGGTGCGATTAACTTGGCTAATAGGATTAACCTTGGCGGCCTTTCCCTGGTTGAATGATATCACAACTTTGAAAGGCCGACCCTTTTTGTAAACTTGGCGGCTTCTCTTACCAGTTTTGGTTTTGGGTGGATATAGTCTACAACTCTATAATCTACAACTTATCTAGACACACGCTAGTGTGTCGCGCCAAGTTAGGCAACAAACATCACATCAATTCAATTGTCGAGGTAGTAAACCATTATAGCGCGACGCCATAGCGTCAGTGTCTTATATCTTGAACATAGTTGGGCACATTACAGGGACTTGGTGGAAAATAATAATGCGGTACAAAATATTAAATTGTGTTGAAATCGAGAGCAATGACCCCACCTGACAAAAATTAACTCGTGTAGGAATGCCAGCTAAGCTGCTTTCAATGCAAAATCTGAGCCTCAATAACGTCTTAAATGTGTTACTACTAACTAGCTAGCTAGCTAGCTAATTCGCTCATCCCCATGTTAAATCCCATATGATGATTATTCATCGATACCGAGATAACGGGAAGGCTATGAAATTGCACGAATGGGTGCAGTACAATGCGAACTCGTACCTTTATGGTTTGGAACCTGGGGGTGTAACGGGGATGGTGTGGGAGGGCGCGTAAGTACGAAAATATTGTTATAACCATTGTTGGTATTGTCGGCATCGTCTCTCATACGACGGCCAAAGTTCGGACAATGAGAACATGTATACTGACGTGCGTGCCTACACACACACTAGTGTATCACGGTAAATCTAAACAACGTTGCAAAGAAATTGTATTCACGTCCAATTCACGAAAAATAAACCAACTGTAAAAACAAAGAAAAATAAACAAAGCGAAAAACTGGTGAAGAGGCCACCAAGTTGAGAATTCTTCGGCTCTTCAAAGAAGTGATATCAACACACCAAAACTAACTAAATAAAACAAATCACAACAAAATTAAATTAGTGGAGTTGAGTCAATACACAATTAAAAAAAAAGGAGTGAAATCACATCAAAAACCAACACTGGTAAAAGGGGCTGCCAAGTTCCGAATGGTTCGGCCCTTCAAAGGAGTGATATCAACACACCAAAACATTCACCAACTTAATCGCACCAAATAATACTTTGGACGTTAAATGAAAACTTGAACATTGCTATCGAAAGTAGCAATGTTCTATTTTTCATTTAACCTTCGAACTGTTAAGCGGTGCGATTAACTTGGCGAATATTTTGGTGTGTTGATATCACTCCTTTGAAGGGTCGAACCATTCGGAACTTGGCGATCCCTTTTACCAGTTCTGGTTTTTGATATGATATAATAAACAACTAGCTGCTGCTGTCCTATTGTAAAGGAGTCTAGTACATAACCAAAACAGTGCACAAATTGCTTAGCTGTCCTGATATCAACGAGAGCTAGTCTACAACTGAAATAATACAGGGACAAGTAGGACGACATATTGTCACATTGTTCTGTTGTACGAATATTTTAGTTGTCCTATTGTTAGTGATGTAGCCTACAATTAAAGCAATGCACGCATAGCTTAGTGGCCCTACTTTATAGGCAAAACTATACATTTGTTTGACGAAAGATGGCGTCATAAAAAAATTTATCAATTTTTTGGACACATAACCCTTTAAGGGAAATCGCAACAACCGTAAGTTACTCACCAAAGGCATGAAAAGAAATTGGGAGAAGAAACCCACTATTGGACCAACAGGTTTCTTCAAGACAGTCTTTAGAACTTGCAAATCGAGGACGCACCCCATGTTGATGTTATTGATGACGACGAACACTAATATGCAAACGAGAAAAATGACGTCGAGAGCATTTTCCCGTCTCAGCAAACGCAGCTTCATGCTGAATGACAGATTGTCGTGCGAAACGTTTGTACCTGCAACACTGTAACCCAAACCATCCTCGTTGTCTTGCAATGTTACAACGTCGAAATAGAGCCGGTCGTAACCGAATCTATTTGCCTTTACATTCACGGAGAAGTTGGCACCAGGAATTAAGACAAAACTCGTGTTGTCAACACTCACTTGTTCGTTTTCCGTTTCAATCGTAACCAGGGCACCTCGAAGCCACCGCACGTCTAGAACACTGCTTTCGTTGACGTGCAAATGTATTGTCAAAGTTACCTCATCCTCTTCAATAATAGGTGGCACCTCTGCTGGATTGACTTCGATGTACGCAGCTGTGGTCCAACGCACTGTCAGTAGTAGGATAAACACGTGAAATGACATCGTGAAGTTTAGTAAATTAGATATCCAATTATGTCACGCTGATCTGAGGACCGAGTTAGGCATCTTTGAACGAACACAAGCCACAAGGATGTCAGCAGATTATTGCGGCTGTCGTCACATCTCCTATGCAGTCTTACTGTCCTAAATTATTACCAACTGATTATCTTAACGGGTGTTTTATCCCGTAATGTATTTTTCTCACCCGACCGACGAGTTTCGCAACTAAGACGGAGTACGTTATCGGCATTGTGCCCTAGATAGCAGCCTACTATTGAAAGAATATTGATAGCCCTTGACACAATCTTTTGAGCAAAGAAACACCAGTGATTGCATATCGGGTTCAAGGGTTGATACAAAATGATAATTGAAACGTTGAATGAATCGCATTTTGGGGACATTCATAAACCATGTCGTCGTTGGGGGCCACACGCTTTCAAAACGGGGAGAGTGAGGCAGGGACGGACTGGCCCGGCTGCTAGGCAGCGATTGCCACCGGACCATCATTTTCTGAGCCAATTGTGTTTTTTTTTCCTGCTGTTCCTGCCTCGATCTGTGATAAACAAAATGCTGATTCAAACTTCCTTCTTCCTCCTAGAACACGGGCATGCGAGGCTTGTCATCCGTCGCTCAAGCGTCACGTGGATACAGACTATACATACAGGGTGTTCCGAAAGTCCCAGATAGGCTGAATAACTTTTGAATGGATGAGAATTGAAACTTGCACCTTTGGGGACATCGGTTGGGTTTAGAGTTCTATCTTTTGGCATAAAAGACATCGCAGTTCCTCCCCCCATGGAGGCCTCAGGGGGCACAACTCAGTAATTTTAAATTGGAACGGGGGTCGAGTAGCACGTCATATTAAAGCCCTCAACCAGCTGAGAAAAATGGCGCAAAGAAAACGTCGCTACGTTGGTCCCATCAAAAATGGCGCCCCATCAAAGTTCGAAATAGCACTTTTCATTGGAATCATTTACGCCACTAGAAAACGATTCAGAGATGTTCACAACGCGACGGAATGTTCCAGATGGATAAACTGAAATACGCACGTAAAAGAAATGTGGCAATATGAAAGTCCCCCATTTTTTTTGAAGGGGGGTGTGAACGAAAGGGGGCAGGGCAAATAAAATTTTGGTTGGGGCTAAATTCAAAAATTTCAAATGGGAGGGTGAAATCGAGCTGCACCTCTTAGTAAAGATCTTAACAAGCAAATAAAAACAGCGAAAAGAAAACGTCGTTGTTGCTTCCTTCCAAAATGGTGACAATGCAAAGTTTGAAAAAGGTGGATAAAGTGATAAGTGAATTTGTGGCCACATCGATAAAATGCATCTCAAGAGAAAAACGTGTACTTCAGGGAAGCAACATGATGAAACTTTAAGATAGTTTTCAAAAGTAGGCTATTGATTTACTGAAGTTACATATCACTGCCAAGCCAGCACAATACAATAAAGCTTGATATTTTTGTGGGCCCTTATACTTTCGTTCATCCATTTGCTCGTACATTTTATCGTACCTCGTGTTTCTCGCATCTTTTTGTACATTTGTTCCACCCCGTTTTTTCTCGCACCTTATCGTACATTTTTCGTACGTCCACTATTGTTCATCCATTTTCGCACATCCTTTCATGATGTACATCCTTTTAGTGCTTACTCCATCCCACCTTTAGTAATGCCTCGTTCCAACGAAGATAAAGTTGAAATGATTTTCTTTTATGGTGAAGCTCGTCGTATTCTTAACGGAGCAGTTCGCTTCTTTAATGATGAACTATATCACTGTCAGGAGATACAAGGCGTACAATTTGGACATCTTATTTAGTTAGGATTTCGTTCATGTCCCACTCACAATCCCACTCCAGCTACGGTAAAAATCGCCCTGCCCCAGAGTAAGGGGATTCACCCTTGTTTATGTACATGTACCTTTCGGTTTATCCCCCTGGAACAGACTTGGAGGAATTTGTGTCACGTTCGTACTTTAGGGGCGCCATTTTTGATTGGAGCAAGGTAGCAACGTTTACTTTGCACCATTTTCTCAGCTCGTTAAGAGCGTTAATATGACGTGCCACTCGACCCCCCTTTCCCATTTGAAATTCTTTAGTGTACCCACAGTCAAGATTTTATTTACCCTCCCCCCCCCCCCCAATGCGGGACCGCAACGTTGCTACTTTTCTTTTACGTGTGTCTTTCAGTTTATCCATCTGGAACATTCCGTCACGTTGTGAACATCTCTGAATCGTTTTCTAGTGGCGTAAATGATTCCAATGCAAAGTGCTATTTCGAACTTTGATGGGGCGCCATTTTTGATTGGACCTCCGTAGCGACGTTTTCTTTGCGCTATTTTTCTCAGCTCGTTAAGGGCTTTAATATGACGTGCTACTCGACCCCCCCCCCTTCTCATTTGAAATTTCTGAGTTGCGCCCCCTGGGGCCCCCATGGGGGAATGCACTGCGATGTCTTTTATGTCAAAAGATAGAACTCTAAACCCAACCGATGTCCCCAAAGGAGCAAGTTTCAATTCTCGTCCATTCAAAAGTTCTTCAGCCTATCTGGGACTTTTGGAACAGCCTGTATAATGAAAGGGGTGAAACCAGCCAGAAGCCTTATCGTAGAACAATCCATTTTTTTTTCTTATAATCACTATCATAATCACTGGAACTCGCGGTGAACGTTTATTGTCAAAATATCTCACATTCTAAGTCGTTATTTGTACCACTAGGTTGTCTTGATCGATCGGAGAAGCATTTCAGTTTTTGGTATCCAAGTCAACTTCCGGTATGTATGTATAGAGTCTGTATCCACGTGACGTGCGACCGACGGACGGCAAGCCCCTGTGTCCTCGAACAGACATTCTCACTCGCTATAAGACTGTCTATCCTGCTTTATTTCCAGGAATTTCCAGTTTCTACTAACGGAATGTGACAAATATGTATTATATTATTATTATTGTATTGTATTATTGTATGTATGTATATTAGCACGGCCTGCCGGCCGTGCTTATTAGAGTTCGTTTGCGCACGAGAATTTCAGAAAATTGGACAGGAGGAGGAGGAGGCGGAGGCGGCGGCGGTGCGGCTAACAATGTCAAAATGTTACAATGCTGCAACATGTAACAATAGGGTAACAATAGGCGAGGCGCACAATATCGGATTATAGCTCACTCGAACAAGATACAACGATGTTTGGGTGCCGGGAAACTAACATTGTCGTTGTTTGAGTTAGCTAGCTCGTTGTGGGGAATCAAAATTAAATGTTCTTGGTTTTTCCTTAAATCTTCAAGTTTTAAACCGTACGGTGCGAAGTCTTAAATTTTGAGGCCTTGGGCGGCCGACATGACTGAGTGACTTATTTACTTTTTCAATGCGGGCTTCGGGAAGCCAGTTGAATTGTTTCCTCGATTGTTGCCACGATACTGAAACAATCCAGAATCAATTACTCATCGAGATGACTCATGCTAAATCCAGAAATACGCTAATGTGTTGCCATCAAATAATAATCATGGGACAAACCTTCGGCGGAACCTAAACATAAGTATCCATTTCTAATGTTCCGTTTTTTCGAAAACAAAAATCGGTGGACAGTGGACACATATAAAATGGAAGCGAAAAAAGACAACAAATTTACTGAGCAAAAAACGGCTTCGCCGTTTAGAAAAAAACACTAGCTCTCGTATCCCCATACCGACAGCCGTGAAGGAGCACGAATAAAAACGGATTAGAGTTCACTCGAACGCACAAAACTATAATTTGAACGCCAATTCGCAAAACGTAAACCCACTCAAACTAACACACTCAAACACACTCAAAATAACGCCATAAACAGCAAAACGCTACAAAATTGAAAGATAAAAATGCCTACACAAAATGAACACGCAATTACTCAAACGAACTAGAAATACCACTTCAAACGACCTTCAAACACAAACACAGGCAAAAAAAAATGCCTTAACTAGGAGTCTGCTTGTTTCACAAATTATAAATGCACTTAAAATACACATATACCCACTCACACAAAACAGATTTAATATGAAACAACAAACACAGAAAAAATATTTTTAAAAAGGTCTGTATAATACACAAATTATGCGTGCACGCCCAAACACCGAAACATTAAACTTTTCAAACATAAACTGGGCTTTCTTTCTGACATAACCATTGATTAAAAACAGTCCTTGTTCCCTGGCATTGAAGTTCAAATTATAGTTCGTTGCGTTTGAGTGAACTCTAATCCGTTTTTATTCGTGCACCTTCACGGCTGTGAGTATGGGGATACGAGCTCTAATGTTTTTTTTACTCAGTTTTTGCTCAGTTAATAAAATAGCAACAAGGGTCAAGAACAGAGTACAACAATAATTTTAAGCATTGCTACAACATTGTCGTCAAAATATGTGTTTATGATTTCTTGAAGTAAAATAAAAGAGAAGTTTTAGCTATTAACCCTTTAAGCGCCCTTTAATTTTATGTCTGCAGTCTATCTCCACAAAAGTAGTGCTAACCTAGACTCGAACTAGCAACTTGAAGGAGCTCTTTAACTTCAGGGACACGCGTCTACCAACTGAGCTACATAAGGAAAGCTAGTATTGTTGTCGTTTCTCCATTGTTGCCCATCTCGTGCATAGGTTGGACTGTTTTTAATACTTCACCTTTGGTCTGACCAGGAGTGGTTAACGCTCGTTAAACCCTTTGAAACCCTTTGAACTTTGGTCTTGTCTTAGACACATAAAAGGCTAAGATATCTTAAATAAGATATCTTAGATAAGATATCTTAGATTTAATGCAGCCAAGGACGTAATTAAAGCGTTCACATTGTAACATACATCGCTCGAATCGAATAGATAAATTCACAACACAGATGAAAGATTTGTCCAAGCCGAAACTATCGTTTTTGGTTAGCTTTGCCGTTCTAACTTACTAGTGCAGTTTTTTTTAGCATAATGATGAACTAAAAACCCTATTATATTCTGAAATTATTGTGCTTTGGTCGTCTTCAAGTTAAGGTGATGTGCATCTTAAGTTAGGTAATAAGGCAGAGTGCTAAATGTTGAACGTTCCACGCTGATACTGAGGGCTCATTTTGTAAGATATACGCTTATACTGGACAAAGTGTCGGGCACACATTCTTTTCATCCGCTTCATACAATTGGACCCATTAGGGTTCGTCCATTTGCATTGAAATTTATAATGAACTTGTGAGGTCGCCATATCAGCCTCGATAGCCAAA
>JAHWFP010032240.1:32620-46235 GCA_023313725.1 Lithobius niger
AACCCAGTCCGACCGTGGCAATAACAATCAACATCCATTATTCATCTTGTCAAGGATGAACGTGCTGTGCACTTGACAAGATGGGTACATTGTTTACATTATTGCCCTGAAGATGCCTTGTTAGGCAAAAGCTCTTGGCTACATTAAATCTGAAGGTGTCTTAATGACTAAAACTTCTGTTTTAACATTGTCGTCATTTCTTGCTATTTCCAAAACTTGCCTATTCTCGCGCAAAGAACAGCTTGCAGCGATGACCAAACTACGACAGAAAGCATATAGCATTTAGCAGCAAGAATTTAAATGCTATAGGGCGCCAATGTAGGTTCTTCGAATTGAAAACAAACAAACCGTCGAATAGTTGGCATTCAGAAAGGCAGTTCTCCAGTAAGAACTGTTTTCTTGCCGTCATACTTCGTGTCACGAGGAGAGGATCTCCGTCCACGTTGTTGCCCTGGTTACTGTAAGTATAGACAACTTAAAAGCCACATGCTCCGTTAAGATGAGAAGCAACCAGTCAACCACCAAGTGTATTATTAACTAAGTAAAAGCTAGTGAGTGAGAAAAGTTCTCTTGCGAGGCATTGCGTAAACACACCCTGTACCGATTTTGTACTTGTGGGTTTCTGCACTGATCTCGTTTCGTCTTACCATAACTAGATTTTAGCAGCGAGTCGAAGTACGTTGAGGAAGGTGCGTTGACATGGTAACAACGTACGTTACCTGGATAGCTGTTACGCAGCATGGCGTAGCTAAGGGTGTGCAAACGTGTGCAATGCACACGTTACCCTCAGTGTTCGCACACGTTGCCCTTTTCGCCAGTAACTACCTATTTTCCATGATCCATCATCCATCCAACGGTGTCACTAAACTTTGATTCCTCCTTCGTCACGTCATCGTTGCATATTGCTTCTTTTCTCCTTTTTTTTATTGTGAAGTTGTGAACGCGACCCAATCAGACTTTCACATATGATAAGAGTTATTTCTATAATATTTTTTATTGTGGGCCTAGTACAGAACTGTAGTCCTGTGATTGGTATTTGACTATTTGTTCACTGAAAGCTGTAGTTTTTAGATCTTGATGTACAACCTCCCATCGGTCGGTAAAAAAAAAAAAAACGTTAACATCCATCGGCCAAAAATTCCTGTCCCACCACCAAGCACCAGGTCTTCCTTATACACATGTTGCCCTCTACCTAGGCACAATTGCCCAAATTCCTGGCTACGCCACTGCTGTTACGACATGTTAGGGAAAATGGACGAATTTGCCTTACCTGTGAAAGAAAGATGAAAGACTTATTTCTTACTAAACGATTTTCCTAGTCGCTTCTGAACTCCCATTATTGAATGTTTTGATACTTGTTGGAAGAGCCAAATCCGACACCACGTTGAAATTTCAGACTAGTGCTAGCTTCTAGCACCAAGCGTCGGCAATCTCTCCCGACTGGGAACTCTGGCCACAGTTGGCCAGATGGTCCAAGGTTCGAGTCTCTATTCGGGCGTGTCACATATCGGGGATCTTCCTCCGACTAGGAACTCAGGCAACAGATTGAACTGAGTCCAAGCATGTTTCTCGGGAACAACTCGGTTTATTCATGTCAAACCAACCACAGTTACAATAACAGGGCAGCGGACGGAAGATCGCGCCTGTCGCACTGCCTCCTGTTCCAGCTCTGAGAAGAGTGACGGAACAGTCCCAGCAAGGTGAGCAGCGCGATACGTAACGTAACCTCGTGACACAAGAATTTGTGGCGAGTTTTTTTTTGCATAGCTGTTCCCTTACAGTAGCACTGCTTGTTAGAGGATAAAAAAACTTGGGGGAGGGGGTAAAGTTACACATGACGTAATAATGGAGGGGGTTAGGCATTTGATACCAAGAGCTGTGCCTCCTCTCTTTCTATTCCACTCTCCATTATTTTTCTAAATGCACTTTTCCAGATTCGTGGAAAAGTTCAACTGTTATTCCCACTCAACAAAGGAGGACTTTCCTCATCCCCTTTCAACTACAGGCCCATTACACTCCTTCCAATTTTTTTCCACGGTGTTTGAAATATGTTAACACCAGTACCTGACCAAATGGCTAAATTCCAGTTGTCTTCTTCCCAATAGTCAACACGGATTTCACAAGAGCAAGTCACGTCTATCAAATCTGCTGGTTGCTGCTTAGCATTGGACTGCTTACTTAGATAAGTAGTTGCCCTGAGACATCATTTATTTTGACTTTGCCAAAACTTTTGACTCTGTTCCCTGTTCCCCACTCCTTGCTTCTATCTTAACTTCACGCTGCTGGTATTCTGATTTTCATGTGCAGTAATCATCTTCTCTTACTTAAATGACTATAAGCCGAGAGACCGATCGAGATCCACTCTTTCCGTTTGGGTTTCTACCTCTTCTAGTGTTACTCAGGGTTCTGTTTTGGACCACTTTCTGAAATGAAAACGGCCCCCCCCCCCCCCCCCCCCCTTTCACCTCCTTCTCACATTCCACCTGTGTGGTCAGATTTGTCCCCTATAGCTCTCTGATATCCCTGTTCCCCATTCCCCCCTCCTCACACATTCCCCATTGTGTGGTCTGAATACCCCCCCCCTCCCAATCTGCTCCACCTACCTTGGAATTTCTGGTGTTTGGTTTCTTAGGGAAGTCGATAGCGTTGGAGGGCGCTACTCTTATTCTCAGGGTGGCTGAGTTGCCTGTTTCTAAGTTTTGATACCAAAGCGCGATAAGCCTGCAACAACGATCACTGATTTTAAGTTTTTTTTTCTGGCAGCCTTGAAGCAGCAATTTGAATTTTCAATATTTTTGCAGTATTTTGCATTTGGGATTCAATGTCAGAAAACAAAGGTTTAAAGTGGCACTATCACCGTTTGAAAGCAGACGAATTCTGACAACATCTAGCGCTGTGTGGTACCATCTAGCACTTGCTTGCACCAAGCAAAGGAATGCATAACGGCATTTATTTTAACGAAACAAACAAGCCACGACATCCTTAATTATTGAGTGAAAATTTGGTTCGTCCTCGTGCACCTGCGAGGAAGCTATAAAAGTTAACAATATCAATGTCGCTAGATGGCACCACGGTATTTTCGTTCGCATTTCAATCGGTGATAGTGCCAATTTAATGCCGCCCAGCACTGATGTATGTACGTAAGTAAAAACTTGATTGCCAATAATAAAAGCCAAAAACGCCAATAAAGGCCACTGCGCTTCTAGAATAAGTCACAAGGTAAAAGGCCAAGGAAGCATATAGTGTCACAAGAAACTGTTCTACTTCACCATATGGATAGGACAGGCGTCTTCGCGGGCGGCACACTAGAGTGGGTCGTAAGTCTAGTTTTTATTTTTTATTTTGCTGATAACCCAATTTTGCCCCAGAGTTCACCACACGGTTCAACTAAATTCAGTTAAACTGCTCTCAACTCAACAACTCTCAAGTCAATTCAAGAATTCCTTTAAGTAACTTTCCTATCGTCTCAATATGCTCAGTAGGTCGGCGCTAGGATCCAGAGACAAAGGCAGAATGGGTTTAAAGCTCCATGTTTCGTTCGAGGTCATCCAAGCTTTTATCTCTGTCGGCCCTACAATCAACACCCCTCTGCCTGAAGGAAGCGGCGAGGAGGGGGCGAATCTAGTTCCAAAGACCAAGCACGGGAAATGAAATTCAGCATTGGATGTACGTAAAATCCTCCCAGGAATGCAGCAGAATATCTTGTAGCTGCCACAAAATGGATTTGTAGCAAAACACTGACTAATGGTAAGTGAACAAAGATGTGACTGTACGTCATATGGAGTGCGAGAAAAATTAATAGGAATCTTGTTTGGAGGCTACACTCAGAAGATGTTGTTGCACTGATTAATACACCACTGTGTAAGCTTCCACACGAATTCTATACTGTCAGGCACAGTTTGTGTACTTTGTGATTCAAAAAGTACACATACTGTGTACTGTCAGTACACAATTAATTTGGAGGTTGAGCTAGTACAGCGGTATGCAGGGTGAGTCAGAAGTCCGTATCAGGGGCCAGCATTTTGTAGCAATGAACATTCCTTCAATAATAAGTTGGTAGATATGAAAGGGGGTCTGGGGCTATTTAACCATGCGTGAGTGAATGACCTTGACATGTCCCTTCAAGGTCATCTCACTGCTAACTTCTAAACTATGCGTCATACAAAATCGGTGTAAATTAGAAAGGTGTAGGGAACCAATGCTAAAGCAAAAAAAAAACAATGAAATTCGGAGCAAAAGTAAAGGAGTTAACAGTCAGTCAAAGATAGAGGTATAACTGCATTGCAGTACACCAGGGTACTACAAGGGAGGTCGAGCCAGACGAAATACCCCCAGGCAATATGGTTGGGATTGACCTAATAGGTTAGTAATGCATTGCATTGACGTTAAGGGTGCAACGCTGAGTTGAAATGCAGACATGCGCAATAGTGCCAAAAAGAAGAAGGCTGTCTTCCTCCCCCCACTAAAGGTGTAAACGTTCTAATTAACTACCAGCAGACACGTCTAGTTTTCGTGTTTAGTCTAACGTGAACTTTCTCTGCACTCCCTTTTCTACATATTCTAACATTCGTGTCTTGCCTTAAGCCTGCCTACGCCAGTGTACTGCAAGGCAGTTTATTCCATTAACTTTGACTGACTGTAGCTCCTTTACTTTTGCTCCGAATTTCATTCTGTTTTAATCTTTAGCATTGGTTTGTGGTTCTCTACACCTTTCTAATTTACACCGATTTTCTAAGACACATAGTTTAGAAGTTAGCAGTGAGATAATCTTGAAGGGAATGTCAAGGTTATTAACTCATGCATGGTCAAATAGCCCCTGACCCACCTTGCAAGTCTACCAACTTATTATTGAAGAAACGCGTTCATTGCTACAAAATGCTGGCCCCTGATACGGACTTCTGCCTCACCCTGTATACTATTAGTGCAGTGTCTTCAGAGTGTATGACCCTTTAACTCAACTGCTTTTCATTTCAAAATCTCAACTTACTTCATTATTCTGTTCCTGGGTCACCCAGAGGTCTAATTGGGCCTATCGTCTATGGATCTAAATTTTCTGTGCCCCCCCCCCCATCACACCTTTCTATAAGAGGATCCCCATCACCCCTTTCTTCGATTAGGGCCCATGGGCTAGGGCCTTTATTGCTTTTTTGTTGTCTTTTCACTAAACACAGAGAAGCACTAGTCAGCTAAATCTCCCAGTTAACCGACAGAAGTTCAACACTTGACATAGAGTCGACTTAGCCTTGGCATTGTACGGGGAGACGCCAAGAATTTCCCCCAAGGATCTGCGTCCCAACCTGCCAGAACTTGACCCCGGTAGCCCGCCCAGCGGTGGCAGATAAGGAGAAAATGTTCCACCGTCTCGGCCTCCGTCCCACAGCCACAGATCGGCGTGTCACTGCAACCCAGCCTGAATGCATACGCTCTAAGCATGATGTGTCCTGTCCTTAGCCTCGATAGCACGGCTGCGTCCTTTCTGGAAACATCGTTAAGATCACATGGTCTTGTTATCCCCGGATGAATACCATAGAGGGTTCGTCTTACCCGACTATCATGCCACTCGTCCTGCCAGTCTCTAGCAGAAATACTCTGCAGAACCGGAAGGAGGTCTCTAGGGGTGACTGGAAATGTCACAACGTTACGTCTTTCCTCAAAACCACGTCTGGCCAGACCGTCCGCCACTTCTTCCCGAAGTATCCCGAGTGCACAGGCACCCAGTGCACAGTTACACTGATCCCACACTAAAGGGCAGTCACCAGTTTAAGACCTATCTCGACCACCAGTGGGTGACTCACATCTGACATACTCAACGCTGCCTGGAGAAACCGAATCCCCGCTGCCAAGTCAGAAAGGATCCGAAACTGCTGTAGCTGAAGGTCCAGACCAACATCCAGAGCAATCGAGATTGCCACTAGCTAGCCAATGAAGGCCGATGGAAGATACGTGAGAAAGTAACTGTACTCCTGACGGAGTTCAGACACAAACACTCCTGCCACCCCCCCCCCCCCCCCCCCTCCCAAACCTCCCGGTGGAAGGACGCATCACAGAAAATATCAGTGTCTTCCGTGCTTGCCACTGGCAGCTCCTGGCTACTCAGGAGCAGCAGCAGCTCCCAGCACCAAGACCAGGGGTGTCCCCCAACCAACAATCTGGGGGCAGGGAAGGCACCCAGCCCCTGCTGCTTGAGCAGAGAAGCTCCTAGACCCAGAGTTCCGAACATCCGAGCATCCGAGCATTGACGTTCTTTCTAACAATGGTACTGGCAAAGCCTCTGAATAATAGGGCGTCTCAACCAAGCCAAAAACGTAAATTAAATTACTAAGGTAGGCCTACGATAGCCAAGATGACAGGTTGGGGGAATCCATCTGTGGGAATTAAGTGGCCAATTTTTAAAACTGAGGGTTCCAAAGTCTGTCACCAGATAGCGCGTTGAGCATCAAAGCTAGTCGGTTTGAATTTTTTCCGAGTGTTTATGGTGTAGTATGGCTGAAACGGCCTTTTGTTAATAAACAGGACTGTAAGCCAAATCGGCTCGATTACGGCCTTTAATTCACCCATCTTTCATTTAGGTCATCATCACTGATCAAGTATCAGCACTGCTAACAATTACTGGTGAAACAATGCAACATTCAATAATCGTTATTGTACGTGTCTAAAACAATGGTAGCCTAATATTTTAATTAAGCTTGACAGCCAAAACCCTACTTGTAATTGTACACCGCTGGCCACGCCAGTAAATGCCTCTTTTAAAATTTTCAAAGGACGGGGTAGGTAGTCTAGTCTGCTGCAGAAATAGACATACCATTTCTCCTTCCCCAACAAACACAATGACATCCGAGGAGGACAATAAAAAGAAATGTCAGAAGAGAAGAAACGCAAGGGAAGTTAGTAATTCCGATGTTAAGAGACAAAAACAGCAAGTTTTCTCTTCCCAGTTTGGATCAGATAGCTTTCATGAAAGAGAATATAATTTTTTTCCTGAAATAATTACTCCTGTTGACAGTGAAGAATTTGCTCGTATTGAAGCTGTTCCTGGCGAAATCTCTCCTAGTTTCTTTAAAGAATATGCGTCTATAGACAGTGCCCATAAACTGTACACGCCTGTCGACAGAATCCCTCAAAAATTAACTCTTAATGTCATTGATCCTAATGGGAGAACTCCTACCAACTTTGGATCAGGAGACTTTCTTCGTGAAGAAACCACTACTACCAACTTTGGCTCTACTGAACACAGTTCTGCCAACAGTGTTCTTAAAGGATACACACCTATTGATAGTGCCCCAGATGAATACACCCCTATCGACTTTATTCCAGATGAATACACACCTGTCCACAGTGTCCCAGATGAAATTTTAGAGTATATTTTCACATTCCTTAATGTCACAGAACGGATCAAACTGGAACGTGTATGCAAGAGGTGGCGAATGATAGGGACTGAGCAGCAGTGGCATTACCCAAAATACCTGAAATTTGGTTGTATCACTTGGAAAAAACTGTGCCTTGTAGGAAAATGGCCACTAACTAACGAAATATTGACGATTATATTGTCTCGCTGCGGTGCCTGCTTAAAAGGATTAAAAATCTTCAAAACCAGTAAAATGGTGGTAACCAGTGAAATCCTTGATTTAATTGCCGAATGCTGCCCAAATCTAATTAAAATTGAACTTGAACTCCCAATGGTTCCGACGTTCCAGAACAGCTTGGATAAACTTAGTAAAAAATGTAAGAAGTTAAAAGAGGTTCGCTTGTGGTACCATGGTGAGGAAGAATTAAGACTGGAACGGTTTTTCGAACAGTGTGAAGTCTTGCAACTACACAGTGATAAACTTTGTCCTAAAGACCATGACTTTGATACGATTAACAAGAAACTAAAATCCCTTCGATTGTTCAGCAGTTGTCGCAACCTTCAAATGTCAACCTTCAACAAATTGTTGGAAAGGTGTGACTGTCTACAAGAATTACGCCTTGCTGATGTATTTAACTGCGGTTTAGTCATTCCCAAGGTTTTATTAAAAGTGGCAAGTCGTTACAGCCATACCCTGATAGTTTTAGAATTAACTGGCATTCTAGACAACACAGTAGTCAACTGGTGCCCTGCACTCAACATGCTCCAAAACCTTGAAGAACTTTACATGAGCAGCTGGGAAGACATGACAGAGCCTTGCCACACTGATGGAAATTGCTTTCATGCAATGAGCAGCCGCATCAGAACATTTCATGCAAACAGCGTAGAAACTGAGGAAGATGATTTCTATTTGCCAAGTTCATTTTACTTTAGCGAAAATTTTGTCAAGAAGCTACTTGAAAGAAACGACCACATTCAAGAACTTAGATTATTTGCGTGTTGTCACTTTTCTACATCTATCTTGCAGCTTTGTCTCAAATACCGACATTCCATGAAAATACTGGAATTCTCAGGAGGTTTGAGAGATTGCAAGCCGAGCGACTGGTGTGAATTATTGGGCGCGTTGGACAAGTTGGAAACACTGATCTTCGATTATTGCAATACTGAAGTGGACGATGAAGTGGCGTATACTATGTTCAAACATTGCCATAAACTCAAAATCCTAGACATTAGCGGAACATCCATTACCGATGGTGGTCTCATAAGCATATCTTTCCTGCCTTGCTTAATTGAAGTAGATGTTAGTGGTTTGGCCGGAATTAGCGACAAAGGAATAGAGGCTTTGGCAACTCGTGGAATACTAGAAGTGCTTAAAATTTCTATGTATTCTGGAAATTGCTCTCAAATTACCAATACAAGTTGTTGCATGCTGGCACGACACTGCCCCAGATTCCATTGGCTCGAAGCTAGGAACTTAACTAACATTTCGAATGATCTGGTTGCTGCTTTCATTGACTCTATCAGAAAAGGATATTTGAAAAACTACATCTTGCTGAATTTGTGTGGCACATCGGTGAATAATGATTGTGAAAATCACTACCAGCTATTGGTGGAACTTGGCTAGTTCAATATGTGCGAAACGCCAAACAAAGGGAAAAATGCTTTTTGTAAATGAAAATTATACTGGGTTGCTTAACAACAGGATGCCTTACAATAAGGATCCTTTTTAAATAAATAAATGTGTTTGTGAACTGGATCAGATTTTAAAATGCCCATTTCTCGTCAAGTGCGCTATTTTATGAGTTTCCTTTGATAACACTGAAGTCACGTTTCAGTTAACTTCATCTCTGTAAAGAAGCATTCTTAGGCAGACACACAGTAGGTTGACGTTACGAGCATTTCACACACTGGTGAGAACTACAGCTAGTTAGCTCAATTAAAAGTTATTACCGACTGTGATCATTTAAACCATTAAGGGACACACTGTAATATTAACTCTTCCAGGCCTGGCATCCACAAAAGTGGACATCTACAAGATGGAGGGAATTTAAGTCCCAAGGAGCAACGCAAGGATAATTCCCCCGAGACCCTGAGCAATCAGAGCCCACTGGTCAGCATCTCATCTACAAACTAAGTGAACGTCGGTGTGAATCTTGCAACTTACCCAAGTACCATGGGCCTAAAAAAATGCTGAAAGGTAATGCAGAACGTAAAACACCATGGCTGCACATATTAAGTGGCATAGTCTGTTGATAAATGTGTTTCGCATCAACAGATTGCGTCTTAGGACTATTTTGTCTAGTCGGTTTTCCAGTTTCAATCCTGCGTTTAGTTGGCTTGCAGCTGACCACTCTGACCACTGGGCTGTCTTGGCTCACGTTGTCAGGGATCCCCGAAACCACCTACAATGTGCGTGGTGCGTGCTGGGACTTAATTTTATTTCTCCTTGGTGGTATATGCTTTAAAAGGCGTATGTTGGTGCGAAAGAAGGTAAAACCAGTAATGATAACATTTAAAACTTGTGAACGTTTTTAAAGAGAAACTCTTCTCATTTTCTTGATATAAAATATCCAGTTCACACTCCCTCTCAGTTGTAACTTGTAAGCCCATATCCTAGAGCCTTTTGAGTTTAATTTTGCGTGACAGCAGATGGTCAAAAAGTATGTTCAAATACACTTGCTACACTGGTTAGGCTGGGCATTTTCTGACTTCAGCATTTTGCCTAATTATTACCCCATTACCAAACCAAGATTTAAAGTTTAAAAAAAAAGTATTTTGCCGGCCTTCCTGCCTGGCCAGCTGAAAATTGTTTCTATATATTACCTGTGTTATTTTTGCATTCCTTCCTGAGGGGTGCCTTTTCTCCTGGAGGTTTCTTGACGCTTCATATCCACCCAGCCTCGCAACCCAGTGAGCATGTGCGACGCACTCGTCCCTTATAAAATGGGCCAGCTGCAGTGGCTGCCATCTTTTTCCTTCTTGATCAGTCATGGTGTTGACTCGAGGGGAGGTATTCGGGTACAGGTAATATATTTCCTCCGGGCAATAGAAACAATTTTCAGGCAGGAGGGCCGGCAAAATACTGTTTCTAGTTGCCCTTCGGAAATATACTACATTGCCTGTGTTATTTTTGCATTCATGTTGACCTCGTCAATTTAGGTGGAGGCATGGTTTTTCGATCAGCGTCTTTTGGGTAAAGGTTGGGAAACTTTCATTTCTAGTTTCATTTACGTCAAAATAGTTTTCAGATGGCGCTCGCAATCGCAAGCGGCAATAGTATTTGCTAAAATAGCATTGTTTTGAGTTACGAATTGCTGCCGATCCTACGTGTTTTGTCCAAAAAATACCGAATAAATGCATTGTTCCTGCCAGGAAAAATTTATGTGATGCCTAGAACATGTCTAAACAGAATAACGACGACAAAACAAATATAGTACATAACGTTTAATTAGAAAAAAATATTTAAATCAAGATAAAAAAAATATTGATTGGATAATGCTCGACAACAATGCAAACTTTTTCATTGTTGTATATAAGAACATATGTCAGTGAAGGCGGAATGAATTCTCTATTGTTGACGCCAAAGAGTCAAATGATTGTTTTCGTGATAAAGGGTTAAAGGGTTTAACGAGCGTTAACCACTCCTGGTCATCTGCCCGAAGCCCTAAGGCCCTATGTCTGCAACAGCCAGATTCCCAGGTGGTCACCCACCCAAGTATCAATCCAGCCCAATGCTGCTTAACATGGAACATGGAACGTGTTTTCGTGATACTGGGGCTTTAAACAATGCAATTAAACAATGCCACTCTTTGGCGTCAACAATAGAGAATTCATTCAGTCTTCAGTGACATATGTTCTTATATACAACAATGAAAAAGTTTGCATTGTTGTCAGCATTATCCAATCAATATTTTTTTATCTTGATCTAAATATTTTTTTCTAATTAAACGTTATGTACTATATTTGTTTTGTCGTCGTTATTTTGTTTATACATGTTCTAGGCATCACATAAATTTTTCCTGGCCGGAACAATGCATTTATTCGGTATTTTTTGGACAAAACACGTAGGATCGGCAGCAATCCGTAACTCAAAACAATGCTATTTTAGCAAATACTATAGCCGATTGTGATTGCAAGCGCCATCTGAAAATTATTTTAGCGTAAATGAAGTTTTTGACGTGCGTAGAATGGAAGATTACCAACCTTTACCCAAAAGCCGCTGATCGAAAAACCATGGTGGAGGGTACCACCATGACGGTTGCCCTAGGGTTGCGAGCTGGTTCCCAGAGAGTTATGGACTCTGTGAGTTTCCTGAGTGGGAAAATCTGGGGAGTTTAAATCCTTATTTAAAACTTTATGTTTTAGGATTATTGTTTAGTTAAAGATGAGGTAGGTACCTGATTGAGTGGTGACGTTAAAGTTGTGGTGGTTTTCGGGCTGTCTTGAGAGTTGATTACTTGAAAGGTGAGATGACTTGAAAGTTCATTGATGTTCCATGTTCATGTCTTGTGCTCATGAAGTTGATTGGAGTGAAGAGGGTTTGTTTAGGTTGTTGCAACGTAGTTGAAGGATTTTGTTGGTAAGTTGATTGTTGTTTCATTCAAATGAGATGTGGTAGTGCATGTTGGTTGAAGGTTCTGAAGGTTGAATGAGTTGATTGAAGTTTCATTTCCATGAGTTGTTGATTGAGTGTTGATTGAATAGTTCATTGAAGCTTGTTTCCATCATTTCCATCATTAAAAGAAATGGTGGGGATGATGGAGCACATGAGGAAAGAAAGTTTGTACCACCAGAGGGTAGTTGAATATGACGGTTGTGGCATGGGAAATTTGTGGGGTCGGATCTTTCGGTTCGTTAGTGTTTTCTTTTGAGTTCCAAAATTGTTGAGGTTAGGCGGTGTAGGTCCGGAATAGTGGTCTTTTTTTTTTTTTGAGTCTTGGATGATTTTCGCTTTGTCCCCTGCGATGGTGTCTGTGATTTCTTTTCTCCGTTTCTTTTTCTTTTCTTTTGGTAATTTGTTTATGATTTGGTGGTGAAGTTAAAGGCGAAACCCTTAGCTTTTGTTCTGCATGACAGGCAAGGTAGAGACCTGGTTTTTATGTTCGAGCTTTGTTTCATTCCATGGAGTTGCTGGGATGAAGAGTTCATTGTCGTCAAATTGCCATATTGATTGTGAACAGAATTTTTCTTGTGGAAGGTTGGAGGTTGCTGACAGCCCATCTTTCATCTGGATGTCTTCGGTGGGTGAGGGGATTTTCGTCACTGTTTAAGATGAATCCGATGCTTGGTCTAGAGGAATGATGTGTGTTGGTAAAGTCAGGCCTTCATGCGAGAAGTAGCGAGGGTCTTGGAGGTTGGATGTTGAGGATCTTTTGTTGCGTGGTAATCTTGGTGACTTTATGTGCCGTGGTTTCCATGAAGCAGTGACGCTGTGACGCAAAATTTGCCAAGCGTTCAGAGATGTAAGCGGGGTTGATAATGAATTCATCGTGCTTGTGGTTGAGTGTGCCTGATTTAGGTTGGTGATGACGTTTTCTTGTCCACGGACTTTAGTTGGTAGTTCGTCATTGGCCATACATATCGTTGATACGTGGCCACAAATGACGGACAAAGTTTTGTGTAGGTCTTTAATGTTCTCCTTTAGTTTTCTTTTCTGGTGGCTTGAGAGGTGTAAACCTTTAGACACTTTTTTTCTTTAGGTCTTCTAGCGTGAGAGGTTCTGGAGGAGACCAGAATGCTTGAGTTTCATTTGCGGTGGTCTCGGTTTCGTTTCTGGGTGATCGGAGTGGTGCACTGATGTCCGTGTTCGGAATGTTTTCGGTGTTTTCATTGGTGGGCAATTCAGATGTTTCCGTTATTGCAGGGAGTTAATTTCGTGTTATTTCTGGTGAGGTGACCATCGTTGTCTTCGTTGGAGATGGGTTTGAGGAACACGGTGCCGACGAAGAGATGGAGGAAACAATGTCCGACAAACGGGTGGGATTCCCCGGAGTTGGTGGCACATCCTGGAATTTTTCATGTTGCTTTTGTTCTTATAATTGTATTTTCCTTGCAGCACGTTTTCTTCTCATCTTAAGTATGTTTGCCTATCTTTTGGGTGAAATTGTTTTGCAAATGGAGCAGGGGAGGTGATAATAGTCGCAGGAGCGATGGCGAGCACAAGCTAAGTGAGGGTCAGTCTTTTTCTTTCCGGAGATTATTCCTGCCTATTTGGATTTTTCAATCTGATCTCACAGTGAGTTATTATTTCCCGAATATATTTTTTTTGGG
>JAHWFP010032241.1:4887-47724 GCA_023313725.1 Lithobius niger
GCTTTTGACGTGTTTTGGTAGTCCGTGATACCCAAAATGGGATTTTTTTCAGTCTAACAATAACGTTGGTCAGTTTTTAAATGTTTTAAGATAGCCTACTTAAATCTTATCTAGGACCTGAAGGCAGTGCACGATGTGGATCATGTTAAAGGGATATACCTCCCAACGCCATTTTTCTCGATCCGCCACATCAAGTACGGCTCCAAAGTCTTATTTCCTTACCGTTAGTCTTTCCCTTGCTAAAAATCCTTTTTTAAATGTGGCGGCTAGGAGATTTTCTGTTGAATATAATGGAACTTTATTTACTAAATACCCCGCCACTAAATGATGTATTGCGCGCGTACAATAATCATGACGTTTCATCTCTGTGTGTACATCTACTAATTTTCTAATAATTACCATGAGATCTTAAATCTAATAGACTAATGCGGTAAAAATTAAAATTAATTATTCCAATAGATCGCCGAAGCAAAATTATAAGACACTAGCCTAGAAAATTATAAATTTTGATTTTAAAATATGAGAATCATTCCGGTTTGTGACGACACAATCGTTGACTTAGGATTCTGTCTCGTGTACTATTCACAAAGCCAACCAAGACAGCAGCTATGCGAGGAACGCAGCTACCACCCCATCCGACCTTGGCAATGTAATTGCTTGGATGATGATTTGTGTGTAGCTGTAATTTGGCACGCGGAATGTTCTAAGGCAGGCTGGGTGTCCCTTTAAGACTTGGCCTGGCAAAATGGGGAACACCGGAAGAATGCTGACTCCCGTCCGATTTTTTTATTTTATTTAATAGACTAAGCTTCCTGCTGAGTAAAGTTTTCCTCTTCCATTTTTGGGGCAAAAGCACCGTTTGGCCGTGGTGAAGAGTTAAAGTTGACACTTAGCGAGTCGTGCCGTGACGTCATCGATGTTGCTAGTAGGCATGCTCGAGGCAGACGCCGCCGCGCAGTGAAGCACCACAAGTGAAACGCCAAACCCCAACCAGTTCATTAACAAGTGAAACGCCAAACAGAAGCCGGTACCTGCCTAACCTAACCTAACCGACAATAACAACAAAACCAGATGCAACTGACAATAACTACCCGCTTATCTGAACTGTTTACGAAAAAAAAATATAAGCTGCCCTCCGGCCCTGCGACCGAACGCAAACTTAATAATTAATAGTTGTTTATGAAAAGCCGTAGGCCTATGTTTTTTCATTTTTCGCATTTAACGGGCCCTGCCAAAACACACTGTCCAGTTTCATTTTACCACATGTACATACCTTCTTACTTTTCACTGCATCTTTAACTTGAAGGTTTCTACTGCATTTTCCGCCTAGTTTCACAATTCACAGAGATAGAGAAACTGCAAACGCACGCCATTACCCGGTGACAAGCGTTATCAAGTGATGAATATGGTAATTTCGTAACGTACAACATCAAAGTTCGTTTTTATTTTACCTATAATGTCGTTAAAACATACAGGAGGTACATAAAAATAAGAATGCCATGTTTTCTGAAGTTATTCACGGAATTGTTATTCCGAAAAAGTCAATTCACTAAAAAATCACGCACATTTCCACAAACTTGACACTTACTCCTATGTCCAGCAAATTTTCGACAACTAACTGTTGTCATCATCAGGCTTTTAAGGTTGATTTAGTCCCTGATCACATCTTGCTTCAACGTTGTTTACAAGTGCCGTTTTCGAACTCGCCGGTAATCGTGGCCTACTACATTTTTCGGGCCGTTGCACGTCTGCCTTCTGCTCGCTCATTTCCCATCGCCTACTCAATTCTCTTTCCAGTTCACCGTTAACCAGGTGGCTCACGTTAGGATTTGATGGTCCTTGAATGTTCATCAGTGGTTTTTTATGCAAGTCATGTTGTATAAATCGAGGCTAGAAGCACTTTTAACAGAGCCCTGTCCTCCTTAAATTCTTTCTTTGGTACACCCCACCTTCGTCTCGAGTATGCGAGCATCTCTAATATCAACGGTGAGAGAGGCTGGGGAAAAGTTTCACAACATCGAAAGAGACCAGAATTTCATCCTCTTTGAGCACTAGGTGTTCAATTTCTAAAAGCAAATCCTCAATCTTCTTAAGCCTACTGGTGCCTCTCACATACTTTTTCAGGGACTCTGCGACCTCCCAGTCCAATTTTTGTGCCATTCCCCCCTTGGCTGATGTAATTAGCCTAAGGGGGGCTCCCTCCTTGTGTGTTTTTACCTGCACAAAAATAGTCGGGAGAATCTGGTGGGGTTTTGGAGATAGTCTCTCGAGCTCATCTTTAGACAAAAATCCTTCATCCTTCAATCTTTTCAAACTGAACCGAAGATCACTTATCGGTCTGTTCCCCACATTCTCCTCAGTAGGGCTGTAGAGACCTGAACTTTCTATATCGTGTTTTACTCTTTCGTCATAATCATCCCTGGCTAGGACGACTGTCAGATTCGCCTTATCAGCTTTACAAATAACAACACTGGCTTTATTCTTCAACTCCCTAATTGCTTGCGCTTGAGCCACTGACACATTCGCTCGAACCTTAGGAAGAGGTCTAACTACCAACTGCTGCAATTTCAGACGATCTTCAGGTGCCCAGGTATATCCTGACAGCAGCTCAACATCAGCGATCAAATTCGTTTTCACATTCACATTGCCACCTGGTTCCACAGGGACGAATTTCAGATCCAAGTTCAGTACACTCATCTGGTCTGGTGTCAGTTCAATACCAGAATTATTTACTACATAAGGATACTCTTCTTTCTTACTATCTCCACTCTCATTCCTTCCCTTCATAACACCACAATCGTCCACCCTTAGGGCCATCTCGTAAGAAAGTCTGTGCATTCCGATTTTTTCCAGCTTTTTTAAATGACGGATCTTTTGTCACTCTCACTAGCCACTTTCCTCTATCTCTAATAAACTCCTGCAACCTTCCCCATAGCTGTTCAGAAAGTTTATTTTCCACAAAGTTCTTCAGCATAAACACATTCGTCCTAAGTTGCTTCAATTTTGCATGGCATTCACCGATTCTCGCTGCGAGAAACTATGTGGAGTACGGAGGGAGAACGTATTGGCAAGTTAGTGGCGCTCCAATGGGCTACTCCAGCTCGCCCATCATTGCCGAGATGGTTTTACAGCACCTTGACAAGATGGTCTTAGGGTCTGGTTTGGGAGTACGGATGTGGAAGCGATTTGTTGATGATGTTTTCGCGCTGCTAAGGAAGAGACAACTAGAATGCATTATGGAGAAAGTTAACAACTGGAGCTATGGGCTGGCCTTTACGGCAGAGAAGGGAGAAAATGGGTCACTCCCATTCCTGGATGTGAGAGTGAAGAGAAGTGAGGGAGGCAGATTAAAGTTTGAACCGTATGTCAAACCAATGTCAACGAAGAGGGCCATACCGTACAACTCGGGCCATCCGAAAGAACAACTAAGAGCTATTGCCCAAAATGAATTTGTTAGGCTAGGGAGAAACACTAGTGAAGTGGAAAAAACGAGGCCGTTCTTGGATGAGGCACAAGAAAAGTTTCTTAGACTGGGATACCCAGGGGGAATGCTGAATTGGCTTAAGAAGAATGCGTACTCGATTGTGTCGTCAGCTAAAAGAAGAGAGCGAGAAGTGAATGAGTGTGACAGCAAGACTACGAAGAGAGAAGAAAAACCACGAGTGAGTTTGACTTACCTTGAGGGAGTGACTGGCCAGATTCGAGACGTCTTGAGGAAGCGAGGCTTGAATGCGTGCTTGAAGAATGTGGAGGCCTTGAAAAAACGTATTAGCAATAAAGTGAAGAAAAGTGTGACTGTCCAACATCAAGCTCACATGACACAAAAGGAGAAGGATGAACAGACGATAAGACGTGTAGCGAATACGAGAGAAGCGGTGTACCGTGTCCCATGCAATGACTGTGAGGCAGTATATATTGGCGAGACCAGAAAAGGAGTACGAGTGAGACTGGCACAACACATGGCAAATGTGAGAAATAAGAAGGACAACGGAATAGCAGTGCATTGCATGGAGACACGACAAACAATTGATTGGGAAAAAACCAGGACACTTTTGAGCTCAAACTCAGCAAGAGATAAACATCTTAGGTGCGGAATCAGTAGCAATTAAACAACATGAATTGCATAAAAAACCACTGATGAACATTCAAGGACCATCAAATCCTAACGTGAGCCACCTGGTTAACGGTGAACTGGAAAGAGAATTGAGTAGGCGATGGGAAATGAGCGAGCAGAAGGCAGACGTGCAACGGCCCGAAAAATGAAGTAGGCCACGATTACCGGCGAGTTCGAAAACGGGACTTGTAAACAACGTTGAAGCAAGATGTGATCAGGGACTAAATCAACCTTAAAAGCCTGATGATGACGACAGTTAATTGTCGAAAATTTGCTGGACATAGGAGTAAGTGTCTAGTTTGTGGAAATGTGCGTGATTTTTTAGTGAATTGACTTTTTCGGAATTTCATCATGTTCCACAGTATGAACTTCAACGAAGTTTTTCGTGGGAATTGTCATAGAATAAAATAATAAAAAAAAAAAGGTGTGTTACTGCGTTCTCGAACCCACAAAGGAATGGTTTCGACGCAGCAAGCACTACGGTTTAGCCCACTCGACCACGAGAGAAGTTCAACCCGTAACATTTAAAGGTAATATTTAAGCTTAAGATTTATATGCCACACTCTTTGCCGCACCACGTTCGTTTGTGTCTCACTGCTCGCGCCGAGACACAGACGAACACGGCGCGGTAATCTGCCGCAAAGAGAGTAGTTTTGATTAATTTCTGAGGGCCAAACGAAGCCTTTGCATTTTAGGTCATTCTAGCCTAACGACAGGACGATCGGTGAGGAGTTTGTCTTCTTCCGATAAGGCCAAACAAAAAAAATTGTTTGGTTTGTGTTACGCAGTTAAAAATAGGGTGGGTCGGTCGGTCGGAAAATTCTTTTTTTTTTTTTGCATTTTTTTTTTTGTACTAAATCCGAAAGTCTTTACTTCAAAAATTGTAATTTAATATTTGTTTATGTAATAAAGATACATTCATGTTCACGGAGTAACATTTTTCCTTTTTCCAGGAAGATTTTGAACCATTTTTGTATCGTAGGATGGAGCGTCAAATTAGAGAGGGGGATTTTTTTCGTTAGATGGAAAAAAAAGTTTAGGGTCAGTGAGGTAACGCAAACCAAACCATTTTTTTTGTTTGGCCTAAGCCCAAAATGGACTTTAGGAGATTATTCTTTTCGGACGTGGTAACCCTGGTCTGCCTTACTTCCTTGGTCAACATTTCAAGCATTCGCCCTCTTGTCAGGTCCTTGGAGCGTGATTGTAACTGCAGATGTCTAAAGCCAACCTTCGGACATACCACCCATTAAATATACCATATCCAAAATACCACCAACTTTCAAATATTCAAAATTCGGGCGTACAAAAATACAACCAGTTAACAAATTTAAGGCTTAATGGGAAGTAGGGTTGGCAAGATAATCAATAATATCGCGATAAAAATTCCGTCGATTATCGCACTTTTTTGGTTTATTCGATTGTCGTGCAAACCCAATGCTTGAATTGTATCTCTAACTGCTGGAAATGAGCAGTTTGTGGCGTTGCTTGCAGAATTACAAGGGCTCTCCAACCAAGTGTACAAAAGTGTTGATAGCCACTTTAACTGATTGGAGAGAACTAGTTTCATGCAAATAATATCGAAGTAGCCGCACAACTTAAACCTGAAGATTAAGGGTCGCCACTCGACAGGGGGTGAGTGAAGTCCGCTGGTTGGCGATTAACATTTTTCAACCACTCGACAATTTGGCAATTGCAGCAAGACATCTTTAAAAAAAAAAATTTAATGCAAAAAGAAAACACTTACTAATATGAACTGCAATTTGAGTCTGAAGAGAAGCAGTCACCAAAATCACCCTTTTTTTTTAATATTTCTTTCCAACCTCTAAACACTTAAGTCACCTCACCCAGTTCACCCTCTTCTGTCTACTTTATTTTTAGCGTGCGTGCCTGCCTACCTAAGCATCGACGGTCATCGGATACCGATGTTTCAGCCAGTCTTATATCACAGCTAAGAAGCATTTACTGCAAACTCTAGTTTAAAGAATTTATATTCGCTTATAATTTCCATTCAATTTACTATACATTTGTCAGAAACTATTTATTTTGTCGAAACCACCGCTCCCAATGTAAAATTTAAACTTCCGGTTTCAGTGATCAAACGGAAACCTGGTTTCGTTAGGCCTAAAGTGGCGTCAGGATTTAGTTGCACTGGTCGGAAAACTACTAAGACTGCAGAATAACTAAAACAATGCCGTTTAAGCTAAAACAATTAAACATAAACAATATGAACAATTAAACTTTTTTTATTGTTTTTAAATAATAGACAGCCTACCGCTTATTTAAAACAAGCAACCAACACATAGTTATGATTGAACAGAATTTCAAAGCATGCCGGCTGATCGTAGATAGGTAAAAAGGAAGCATGTGTAAGAATTTTATGCGATTCCTACTTTTTATTTTAACACATTTTATTTATTAACAGTTTTACTTCGGAATAAATATGTTTTGGCTACGTAAAGTACAATTCGTATTGCAGTTTTTTTTTAATAGTAAAACACGCGATAATTATCGATTTTATTTTTTTTTTTAATCTGTTAATAGCCTATTAAAAGATTTTTTAGTTTTCGGTGAGCCGGACATCCGATTCAGGTTTTTAAACATTTTGTAAAGTACGCGGATACGGCCAGCTCTAACGCAACACTGAAAATCCGTCGAAAATCAAGTGGTGTGGACTCACTGACAGCACATTGGATCCCATTGGCAATCACACGTTGAGGATGCACGTGCCCCATTCTCCCCCCCACCTTTTTTTTTTGCACGTTTTTCCCCTTTAGGTAGATAACATTAATATGAAGGAAAACTATTAAAACAACGGCGAATAGAGGGTTGGAAAAGTCGGAGAAATAGTGCCTGCCTCTTTTTTTGCCAGTCTTTCCAACGGTGCCTCCCCTCTCTTGAAAGACTGCATATCAAGAAATTAAATTATGCCTTGCCATGTAACAAAATATTATTTATCCCTTTTTACTAGTTTGTCAGCATGTATCTAGTTCTACTAATGGATGTTGTTAGAATTGACATAACTTTGTCACAAACCGTCTTATATCTTGTTAAATAGAGATTAAAATTATTTACGTACATTAGCCGCTAATATTTTTTAAAATTGCCCCCCCTCCCCCCCCCCCCCCAACAAAAAAATAAGTGTTGGCGAATGAACTATTGAAGTTGGCGAGTAACTGAACTGGACTAGCCACTGGCGAACGGATACAAATTTTAATCTCCAGGTTTAGCACAACTGTCTCTTGGCCAAATGGCGAGTGCCACACAATTCATTGCACTGTAGCCAAGATTTTCTTTAATTAACAAAACTAAAATGGTTATTCCAGACTCAAAATCAAGATATTATCGATTATCGTGATGATTTAAAAAATATCATCAGACAAAAAAAAAAAGTTGTATCTAATGGGAAGAAGAGGTGTGTCCTCAATGATTTGTTTTCATGTTGTGCTAGAATTACGTACCTTAAATGATGAGCTGAACAAGGCACGGTGAAAAGGAAGGTTTATGGAAGGAGGAGATCCCTATTTGCATGTTCCAAATTTAATTAGTTTGGCCAACCATTCGGAGAATGCTAGACACCTCACAAAGGAACCCAAGAATCGGTTTGTTTACTTTGATGGAAACTCGTGACAACAATACGCAGTTTTAATGCAGCTCCAAAAGTCCAAATTTCACACTAAAACTCTAAGAATTTTTGTCAATAGTTATTAATTTCTTCTTCAGACAGTTCAGAGATTTGCGCCCACGAAACACTAGTCTGTTCAAATTCCAAAGAACTCTGATTCATATTTGCCTCTCCTGTACAATTTGCTAGGTATTGATTCTAACAAACAGAGGTGTGCTCCTTCTTAGTCAGATTTGAGCATGAACAGAATTAATGGCTATCCAGCATTGCAGGGAGAAATCCATCCAACTACTAAATCTGCATGAACCGGTGTACAAACAGATAGGGTGCATGGTACCACCTGTATTGCATGAAAATTTCTAAATTGCAGGAAATATTTCTTTGCTGTTTGTGTAGTTCCTGTCTGGAATTCGCTCGGTGAAGAAACTGTTGCGGCGAACGTTGCCTCTTTCAAAAGACATCTAAGTACGACTGACCTAAACAGGTTCTTGCTTAGAAATTACTGAGTTTTTAAAAATTAAATTGGGAGTGGTATTAGTGGCTTCAGCCCTTCCACCTACCCGACCGCCACTAGTAGAGTGGTCAAATATATTATTATTATTATATTATTAAAAAGCTGATCAAAGTTTATCCCTTTTCCATCTCCTGAAGGAGAAAGCATTGTAGAACAGCCAGCACTGGATGTGATCAACACTAACCAAGACCCAATGAGCTCAGCTGACACCCGGTTCACTGCGGAATAGAGGAAGCAAATTTGAATTTGAGAGATTTTGGAATGTGAACAGACTGGTGTTTCGTGGGTGCAAGTCTCAGGACTGCCTGAAGAAAACAAGAACTAGGCCTATTGGCGAAAATTTGTATGAGTTTTTAGTGTGAAATTTGACTTTGGTGCTGCGTTAAAACTATGAGTATTGTTGTCTAGACACATCTCTGTCCATCACGGAACTGGGTGCACAACTTGGGAAACATTTTTGTCATGTAATACCCTCACTTCTTGCACGTTTGGAAGAAAAGACGCCATTTGTGTTATGAACAGTAAGCGTAGATGGTAACATGCGGGGCCTAAACTGATCCCACTGTTATATTTCCCAGCTTTCTGCGACACAGTTTTGTAACCTAAACATTTTTCTGCATGGTTAATTTTTCTAGTGTTAGAATTTTTCATTGACAATTTTTTTTTCATTTGAAGCATGGTAAAGCACTGCAATCATTAAAACCCTTGCTCTAACTTTTGAACTTAATGTGCTAAAGTAATGGGAAAAATGCAACATTTTTTAAAATGCTTATAAAAATAAGTACTGTACATGGCAACTAAAACTTCCTTTTAGTCCTGTATCCTGCAGGACGACCATTCAGTTTCACGAAACTTTCATATGAGAAGTGCCCATAATTTCAAAATACCATCACCCCCTCCCTCCTCGAGTCTTAAAAACAATTGCACATCACAGAACTCCAGTCTCACATGCTGACGTAATAAAAATAATGAACTTCCCTAACACAGGTTATTTTGTTGACTTTTAAATTGTTGGATGTAGCAAACCTGGTTATCAAATTGGTTAAATGACCATTCATTAAATTACTGAAACTCAAACCGTAGGGTCTGCAGGAAATTTTTGTTGTTGGAATGAACACTTAGGAATGCCATAATAAAAGCAGAAAATTCCTCAAATGTAAATTTGGTAACTTCAGTTTGTAGAATGCTTACGTTAGTTCTGGGATGATCAAAATCTAAAAAATACTGACTTCTATGTTAGTATGTCAATACTTTGATCAGAAAATGTAAAAAACAAACCTTGATAAAATAGAATAAGAAATTCACTGTAGGATGCCAAAATAGCAAGTATACTACGAATTTCGCGTCAAAAAGTTTTCATCAAATCATCGAAAAATGACTTTCTAGTTGCCCTTAGGAAACGTACATTACCTGTGTTATTTTTGCATTCCTTCTTGAGGGATGCCTTTTCTCATGGAGGTTTCTTGCCGCTTTAGATCCACCCAGCCTCGCAACCCAGTGTGCATGTGCGACGCACCCTCATAAAAGACAGGCCAGCTCTGTCTTTTCTCTGCAGCTTCACCTTTGCCCATGTTGCATTGTTCCTGCCAGGTCCACTTCGCCAACGGCTCGTACGCCGTTGGCTGCCGGACCTCTCCATTGTTTGGCTTCGCCTTCGCTACCTTATTGGCTTCGTCTTCGCCATCAACTTACTACCTACGCCACCTGGCTGTCTGCTTCGCTCCCCGGTCATTCACCGGCTTGGTCCATGACAAGATCACGAATCTCGACCAAGCTTCCTTCATCCAAATCGGCTGCTCCTTCGCTCGCAAGGCTTGCACCAGGGTTGGAAATAATCATGATTATTTTAAAATAATCGAATGAATTGGGTTATTTTGATTATAATCAAATTATTTTGATTAAAATCAGATTTTAATAACAAAAGATTACAACAATATTTATGACATAATTAAAGTGCTCGAGTTTGCTCTGGTTCTTGCTTGGCAGTTGCTGTCTCTTAGTTTAAAACGTGATTACCATGAATAAATTTCATGTTAACATGTGTACCGCAGTAACTATTATCGCAGTAATAATACTTAGTAAAGTCGGTGTAGGTGTTGTGGCACACATGAGCTGATTAAATGAACACTGTCACATCAGCTTCAGCTACCGCCTGATGTAATAAGTTGCAAAGTCCTTTAGTTTTTTCCCTAGATTTAAGGATTTGAATGTTGCTATTAATTTTCCTACTTACCAGTTTTTGAGCCCCGACCGTTTGACCTGGTGTGGGACTTAGCCATTTTTTCAGGTGGTTCCTAGTCGATTGCGTATTTTTGTATGGATTAGGCCAAAAAGGGAAGACGTTCCTGACTGCAGAAGTTTCAAGAGCAGTGTATTTTATTTTGGGTTGTTTTAGTTCTTTTGTACTTGTATATCAACATTTTGTGTCAAACCTGGTCCTTGATTATAATCAGGTGAATTTTAATTTTAATCAAGTGATTAAAATCAATCATTTCATTATAATCGTAACAACCTTGGCTTGCGCCCTCCATGATTCCTGATTTCAGCTCGATTTGCGCACCTTCTTCCTCCCACTTCACCCACGTCCGCCAAGCTACTGCGACAACCTGTTCTCGACAATCATAACAAGACGTCGATCATTCCTTGACAATCTCAGCCTAGAGATCAGTGGTGTACTGCGCAAGCGCTATTGAATTTTTGTCGTTGCCACAACATGTAACTATAGTTTTGGTGAAAAGTTTTTTTTGATGAAGGGAATCGGTACAAATCCCCAAAAATTCAAGTTGATCAAGTAGACTAAAAATATTAGTCTCACAGGTGGTGCATGTGTGAATTATTTGCCAAGATGTCTGTCAATCCCCACTGTTACCGTCGGTTGCCGATTTTCCAGTTGAAGCATTTCAGTCGAAAGTTGGCAAGATATTGTTAATTTTCATTGTGCATTTTGGAATTGAGCGAAAATAAGTTTCGAACTTTATACGAAGGTCATCTGTAATACAAGAAATTTACAGGTACTGTATTTTTCCTTCCCCGGCAACTAGAAAGCCCAATTTTACCTGGACGGGAGGTCAAAATTGGTTTCTATTGCCTAAAGGGGAAAAATAAACTGCCTGTAAATCTCCCACCCAACCTCCCCTCTTGAGCCACCAATTGTGACATATCGAGAGAAAAAGAGATAGCAGCCAGCTCTTCCAAGCGCCATTTATAGGAGGCAGTGGGTGTGCAAACTGGGCGTATGTACGTTTTTGTTTCCTCCAGGGTAACAGGCATCCAGGAACTGAATGCAAGAAATTTACAGCTAGTGTATTTTTCCCCTTTAGGCAATAGAAACCAATTTTGACCTCCCATCAGGTAAAATTGGGCTTTTTAACACCTTATTCAGTTGATGATTTGAGGGGGGGGAGGGGGGGAGAGAGGAAAGCAACACAATCCGAATAAAAAATACCAAAATTTGTGCAGAAAAATATCGAAATAAGTTTAGAAAAAAAAGTTAACGAATTTGGGAGGAAACACTTTTAGGTTTCCGAATCATCTTTATATTCTCAAAAATTGATCAAATTGAATATTCCTTCAATCCATCCTTACCAAGTTACGGAATTATAGAAAATTTGTGATTTCCATACTCTTCCTCTACCCCCCTCCCCCCCACCCTAAATAGTCATGATAACTTGATAGCCGAATTCTCTGCTTAATTAATATATGTGAATGTAATTTTAAGCAATAATTCACTACATTAGTAATAGTGTTACTGTTTAATCATTGATTGTCATCATTGTTAAATTGTTATAGGCTATTGAATATTTGTTCTTCCTTGAACAAGTCCAATTGCAAACACCGAATGGGATGAAAATTGTCTTTAGCCACACCCAAACAATTTTCATTCTTTTCTTTTCATTGAATGCCATATAGAACTGTGTATGCCCCCCCCCTTTCCCACTGAACCTAGCTGAGCACCACCCCTACTATATCGAACTGTGTACCATACCATCCTCCATTAAATAGAATTGTGTACAACTCCCACTATATAAAACTGTGTACCACCTCCACTAGATTGAAATGTGTACCACCCTACTAGATGCAACCAGTGGACCGCTCCCCACTAAAACAGTAGTCTCTGCTTAGACGTGTTCATTGGACTGGTAACTATGAAGTAATATCAGCTCCTCTCTCCTTGCAGACCAACATTGAAACCATGAGCCGCTATATCAGCCCAGTGAATCCAGCTGTATTTCCACATCTCTCTGTAGTACTTTTGAGCATCGGAATTTTTTTTACTGCCTGGTTTTTCGTGTATCCTTTGCAGTATTTCTAATATATGGATATTCAGTGTTCGGCTTAGCATTAGGCCTACTAAGCTGTATTTCAAATTTTTTCTTGCAGTGGTTTAAGGTGCATCTACACCATAGGGGCTCGTCACAAAATACGAATAGGCCGGCAGGACGAAAAAAATAACACCGAAACATTTGTGACGAGCCCCTGTGGTCTACACAGGGCGCTTTTGACGCATGACACCCGCACTTTCCTTAACGCGCGCTTCGTTCCGACGTTTTGTTCTGACGCCTCGTGTAGCTCCACGGGCGACACAATAAAGGGCCGTTCCCATTAGCGCGCGGTAGAACGGCAGATGGTGACGCGAGCTCCAAGCAATGCAGGTCGTTTCGCGCGGCAGCGCATAGTGCTATATCACATCTACGGCGATTTCTTTTAGCTTGGCCAACCAGAAGATGTGATAGCTGTTTAGGGGGGAAGCAATAGAAACACAAGTAGCAGGTTGACCCTCAACATAAGGATGTAAACAAACAAAACGACCTGTGGCATGGGGATAAGTACCACCTTAAAATCACGAAATCCCCTGTAGGCTACGTGAATTTGTTGTTTGGCCTAGCCTGTAAGCCCGTGCCATTAAACAAAAAAAAAAATGGATCCCATCGTGTTTCGATAATGATTGTGGGTGAGGAATAATCAACTCGTACTACTGACCAAGCATGTGAGGAAAAAATTTGTCGAATGGGGATAATAAACACAGGAAAAAAAATTTCACGCATGGCTACTATCATCAAACTCCTCAAAAAGGCAGGAATTCATAAAGACGATGCCATCTGAATCGCCTCAAAAGCCACAAGGGATTCAACAAACAGAATGTACGACAGCCACTGGGCTAAATGGTTTCATTGGTGTTACGCAAGGGAAATTAATCCAATCAATCCCGCTCTGCCCGAATTACTAAGATTCTTCACTGACCTTTTCGACATCGAAAAACTCAAAGGCTCAACAATCCTTGTCTATTGATCAGCCCTAAACTCAGTTTTCAAGGCAGCAGAGAAAACAAATCTCCTCGAAGACTACCGAATCTCAGCGCTCCTCCGCTCCTTCGAGAACGATCGCCCTACAACAAGAAGACTCGTCGCGGACTGGGACTTGTCAATCGTGCTGCAATCACTAATAGAAGCCCCTTACGAACCAATGCAAGACAGTTCCCTTCACCTACTAACCAGGAAAACCGTCTTCCTAGTAACACTCGCAGCAAGCGCCCGCTGCTCTGAAATACAAGCACTCTCCGCAGATCCAGCCTTCTGCATCTTAGTCCAAATTTCACGTCTGTTACGCTTCAACCAAGAACAGGATTCCGGGCTAAAACACAAAAACCATCTGAACCACCAACACCAATCACGTTCCCAGCCCTCTCTAACTTGACAGGAGACGAACCTGAACGTCTACTCTCAACGATTCGAGCACTTCGACTCTACCTCACCCGTACCCAACACGAGGACATCCGCAAAGGCAGAAACCAACTATTCTTACCAGTAGACTTCCAACAGGGGAAACTTCGGTTGCAATGATCTCTTGCTGGATTAGGAAAACCATCAACGTCGCGTACGACAAGGCACCCTTGAACAGGGAAAGAACAACAGCACACGCGGTCAGAGCAATCTCTACCTCATGGGCGCACCACAACGCCATCCCATTAGAAGAAATCCTACAGGCAGCTTCCTGACGACACCCGACGACATTCACCTCCCACAACCTGAGGGACATGTCAAGAGAAGAAGGACTACTACACCGGCTGGGACCAATCGTAGCAGCCAGAACTGTGGTCAAGCCCCCTTAAGCACAATCAGAAGTTCAGAACGAAACAGAAGCAAGCCATCCCAGATGGAAACAAGCCACCCATAGAAGGAAGCAAGCCATCCAGATGGAAGCAAGACCCACAAACAACGGTCCTTTTCAGGGCCACCAAATCCTACGAAAGAGATCCAAATCCATGTTAGCCACCATATGTTCTGAATAAAGTGCAAAATTTCCGAGATTTTTTGGGGGAAGCCTGCTTGCAACCCGGGGCGCTGTCAGATCGGTGCCCGCCACCACGTTTGACGAGGTCAGCTGATAATGCAAAATTATCAGGTTAATACGTTTTGGCAAAACAAGAAAGATCATTTTGCCGGCCCTCAGCCTGGCCGGCTAAAAATGGTTTCTTTTTTGCCCAAAACGTACTTAACCAAGGTCCCGCCCTACCTCCCCTCTCGAGTCACCGCCTGACAGATTGAGAGGAAAATGAATGCCGACACCGGCCATGCTGCCGCTTTATGTAGAGGACGACTGCGTCGCGCAGGCGCAGTGGGATCATGCAAGCTAGCGGATACACACAACCGAAAAACCTCCAGGAAACATTCCATTGAGGACAACGTAATGCAAAATTATCAGGTTAAGTATATTTTAGACAAAAAAGAAACCATTTTTAGCCGGCCAGGATGAGGGCCGTCAAAATGTTCTTTCTAATCTAAAACCAACGTTGTGGGCTTGAGTTTGTGCCGGGGAATTCCCCATCTATGAGTGATGGCGCACTCAGCTCAGGTTTAGTAGTACGTGCACAACGCAAGTAAATGATATTTTTAATTGCCGACAAAAATATACATTACCTGTTTTAAATAGCGTTTCTCCTTTGAGCTAGAATTATTCCCTAGAAGCCTTGGAGCTTGAATCCCAGCCGGTCTTGTACCTTCTGCGCATGCGCCGGTTTGGGCTGTCTATGTAACGCGGCGGAGCCGTCCGTTCGGCATTATTTCTCCTAGGGCGTTCATTTGACCGCCTTGAGCACTCTCCCTGCTTCGGTCCGGTTCCTCGGTCCTAGTATCGATCCGGCAACTTACGACGACCCTGCGTTCCTTTTATAGGAACGCGCTCATCTGCTCCTTCCACACGTTGCTCAATGAATGGTAAGGTGTGACTGTTCGTCCTTCCTTAGGATCCGGCATTCGACGGACGGGCACCACAGCTCCGCAAACCCGGATCGCCTGGTCTTCTTAGCCAATGGATCATCGCCTTGACAGTACCTTTGTCACCTGTTCACATCCAGTCCGGCAGCCGCTTCAACCACCGTCCGCCGTATTCCCGGCTTTTATAGCTGCCCTCCCCGGTGGATCCTCCAGAGGCTCGTTCCGACGCGGTCGCTCCGTCCCAAGACGGGTTCCTCGCACTTCTCAAGTAGCACATGCGTCACAACAACAGGGGCCCCGTCTTCGTGCTCCATGCCTGCCTTCTCCAATCCTCACGGAACCTCTTGGTTCTTTGGGCTGTCTTTCACCTAGACTCCTCGCCTGGTGCGACGCATATCTACCGGCACCGTTTCCTACGTTCCGGCGATCCTTCCATGATTCCTCTGCCTCACCGATCCCTTGCCGTCCACGTTCCATAGGGATGATTGCCGAACCTATCTTTTCGTCTGCATTTCTGACCTGTGACGAAGATCTCTCTTTCTCGGATCATGATATCCACCACTCCTTCCCAGGACTTTCCTCGCCTGATTTCTTATCGCTGTCTCCACATTCTCCGCGCCTCCTGTATTCCCGTAAAGTTACGATCCCTGCCATCCTGCCTATTCTTCCGACCTGCACAGCACCTGATCCGTCCACAACTGCGACATGCCGAGTCTCCGTTCTGGCGTCTTTGGACTCTTCCTGCAACATTACCTCGTCCCATCCTGTGGCAGCATCTCTTGTACAGACGCCTTGATTCCGCAAAAGATTTTGCCACCTCTAGCATCCATCCTTTGCCCTTCATGTTTTTCCTTTTCTCGCGGATGTGCAGTTGGCGCCGCTATTTGTAATGCAAAAAAATAAATAAATACACAAAAAAACAGAAACAACGGACACACACAACGAACTTGGCTTTTGCCGTCTACGGTAAACAGTTGATGGTGCACTTCTCTGTGGATGATACAGCCTACCACCGCGGTCATCCTTGCGTACAAACGATACATCGTTCAACAGACCTACTGGTCCCGCTCTGGAGCTCGGGGACCTCGTTTCCACCTTTCCCTGACTCCGGCTTCCAGTCTCATGCTCCGGTCTGGCAATAACATGGCGCTGGCCGGACGGTTCCTGTCCTTACAAGGACGATCCTTCTCTTAGCAACTGGTGTACTTTGCTTCTGACCCTTCATCATTGTATCTAACAGTTTGTCCTTCCATCCGGGCCTCGATCCTGTCTGCCGCCTCGTTCCCTTACCACACTCTGCCTTTGCTTCGTCCGCGTCCCTTTTTGGTTTTTCCACGTTCCGATTCCTTATCAGGACTGAAATTTCGGGCAAGGGTGCGGACGCGACGCCGTCTTCACCATCCACGTTCCTCCCCGACATCGCGGCACTTTACGGATGCTTCCTGTGCTTGGTTCCTAGTCACGCCAGGCTCGTCGACTTTTTCCCTTCAACACGGATTCTGTTTGCTTCTTATTCCACTTCCTTCCTTGCCTTCCGCACCAACCTTCCGATCCGCTGGATCGTTTTATCCTCGCATACTCGCCACCTCCTTAAATAAAATAAAAACCGTCCGGACAACAACAGGAGGGGACGATTGATAACAGGTATGGCACAGGGTCACCTCCAGCCCTTTATCAGACCTGGTTCGTCCCTTACTACGGGAGATGGTCTGGCCCCCGTTTCTGCCTGAACAGACGGTTATCCACCGGATCGTCGACTCCCTCCGCCTACACCGCTTTGCACGTTTCCGCCACCAGAGGACTCGTGCAGTTGCAATTCAAATCTGTTCGCGCGCAACGGCTACTGTCGGTTCCGCTCCCACCATGGAGGATTCATCTTCATCCGAGGAGCCGATTCCCCCAACGATTGCATCTACCGCAAATGTCCCTTCACCACAGGCTTGCTCCTGTCTAGGGTTCTCTGACCCTTCTCCAGCGCACCACTATGATCCACATCCGTGTTGCCAAAAACACCGTTTGTGCAACGAGTTTGATAAGTGCCGCGTGTGCCTCGCTATCTACCCAACCCAATGGACTGAAATTCGTCGACGGCAACTGGCGTCTCGGAAACGTGCTGCCCGGACGGTTCGTCAACGTCAAGAATGCATTCCGCTGCTACGATGTCAGGTTCCACTTTGTCCTCTCAGGCTCCGCTTCCACCTGCAACGCTAAAAAAGAAGACATCTACTAAACGTCCAGCCCCACCGGTTGTTCCGTCTCCTCATCCTGCAAAGCAGTCGAAGGTTTCTGACACGGACAAGGTTCCTGCAATCCCCGGATCATCCGGAACGCGCCGAAGGCGCGCATTAAGTCTGTTCGTTCTCCGTTCGCGCCACCCAAGACTCCTTCTTTGAAAGTCAGGCCTTCGATTATACCGTCCTCCTGCACGGTTCTGTCGAACGCTACCTCCATGCCTCCTTCTTCACTGACTGGTTTTACAACGTTCTCACCATCCAGAACACCCTCTCCCGACAAGCCAGTGCCGTTCCCTTCTGCTTCGATGCTTTGTTCATCGTTACTTCGAGGCCTGCATCTTACCGCAAGGGATCTTGAGAACTTTGATTTCAATATCAAATTCATAATGGATTACATCAACAATTTTGTAAAGGAGTTGGACTCACTTCGTGCGGATCGATCCGAACTGTCTTCACTTTGTGAAACCTCTGCTGCATCCGCACGATTACAGTCAGACAATGCTTTTTTGCGTGCCTCCAACGAGGCATTTTCAAATGAACTTGAGGCTTTACAACGTCGCTACAACTCTCAGCGCATTAACTACGCACTATTACATGCTCGTGCTGCCTTCCTATCGCCCATCCCTTCATCCCCGCCGTGGAGGGCCTACTATTGTGCTCGTTCCAGAACCAGCCCTGCCCGGACGGCGCCTACCACAGCCCCGACACGGTCTCCGATCCTCCCACAGCTACCGGACTCCTCACCATCCCCGTCCGTTTCCACTCTACTACAAGCAGCTCCATCACCACTACCATCTCCATACCGAGACCCGTCCGCCACCGCGGTAGGATACCACTCCCCAGACACCGATTCGCCTTCCCCGGTAACGCTTTGGAACACGGCCATGTCGTCACGCCAGTTTCACAAAATCTCATCATACTCCGCCTGGCAGTATGATAACGCTCTGCACTTCACACCGGTGTTTCATGGCCTAACGGAGCTCTCAGTTACCTCTGATACCGTTATGCCCTCCTCTCCTTGCCGTCGACAGGCCAAAGGGGTTGCATTGGGCTTCCGTATCCTGCAATAACACTCCTGCTCACGATCCCGCATCATTCACTATTTCTTTACGTTCCTTTAGTGAAGCCCCATCTTACGTCACCCATTCCAGGGCGTCTTAATCTCGGGCTTCGCCTAGTGCTTCGAGTATCCTTCACCAACTCACTACCCGGACTTTGCCCTGAACAATTTCGTTCTACCAAGATTCGTTCCTCGTCAAACCCACTCGTCCCCGTTCACAATCCTTCCTGATGCATCATCACCATAAAAAAAAGGGGGGGGGGGGAACGGACGGGACGACGGCGAAATATGTTTTCATCATTCCCCGGACGGATGAGTCTCACTGCTCTACCCGGACGTGGGTTACCATCAGCATCCCTACAAGGTAATCAGATTTCGGCTCTTCTGCCTGATTTCCTATCTTGTACCGCGGTGTTAAGCTCCCTGCCTTGCGGTCGTCATCCTGCGACCTCTCCTTCTTTACCATTTTTTAAACTATTATTTTGTCACTCGCGTTCCCACCGCATCACCCTAACCACACTGGGGAACCTTCCCGGTTTCGGTCCCGCTCACGGATCGATCCGCTACCTACACAGTTCTACACACAGTGAATTTGGTTAAGGTCTCAGGCGTAACTTCACCAAAGCCTCGTTCTTGGGGCGCCGACTTGTACATGAGGGGAACCAGGGCGAACCTATCCCACCGCCGTGTGACAAAGTCCGCTATTTAAAACAGGTAATGTATATTTTCGTCGGCAATTAAAAAGACTAAAATAGCAGGGCCTGCACCTGGTTGATTTTAGTTTTCTTTGTTGCCAAAACATCTTAACCTGATAATTTAGCATTACATTCCTCGAATATGATGTTCCCCTGGAGGTTTCTTCCGGTGTGTAGGCGCCTGCTTGCATGTCCCTACTGCGCATGTGTGTGGCAGTACTCCCTTATAAAAGGGACAGCGCACCCGCTATCAGCATTCATTTTCCTCCAGATGTGTCTCCACGCCACCTCGCGCCGAAAATGTTCCCTGCTTTCGCACGAAAATTGAAATTCCACCCGATGATGGCCGCCGCATCCAAAGCCCTCGCTTCGCTTGCTGGTCCCCCTCATGAAACTCTCCTTCGTCCGTGGACGACCGTTTTCACCTTTGGCAACCGTTGGATCTCCGCCCTCGACCACGCCACCGTCGGTCTCATCCCTGCCGTTTCTTTCGTCCGATTCAAGGCTCCCTTCACCCGAGTTGCCGAAGTCCGTACGCAAGCTGTCAACGTTAGCCTTCTCCAACGCTTATCACCATTCCGGCTGGCTGCACCCGCACCTACGGCATCCTTTCGGCTTTTGGCTTTCGGATGGAAAGCACGCCTGAGTTGCCGAACGGCTTACCTCACCGACAACTGCCGAACATCGTACGCAATCCGTCAACACCAACCTTCTCCGACGCTCATCACCATTCCGGCTGGCTGCACCCGCACCTACGGCATACCTTGGCTTTAGGACGGAAAACTCTCCCCCTACCGGCCTCCGCCCTTCCGCCGACACGCATCAACAGAACTCTTGTCTTTCGGCCGCTTCCCGCATATTCCCGGATGTGACGTGTTGCAGGCAACCGATTGTTTTCAACAAGGATTGAATTTGCTACCAAGCTTTAGTTACACGATGTCACCTCGATCAAATTTCAAATGGCTGGGTCAAGACTCAAAGCGTCGTTTGAGTGAAGAGCCAAGTCTGTTCCGGTTCTCCACAGCTTGTCTTCTGGCTACAGTTTTCTGTCCGTTCTCTCGCTCGTCTCATTCGGAACTAAATCCCACGTTTTGAGTGAAGAACCAAGTTGGTAGCCGTCTACACTCCTACCGCATGTCTCGATTGTGGCTCACCCCAAGCATCAAGTGAACACCAAGTCGACAGTTGCTGTCCACTGCTGCTCGTCTCACTCGTGGCTAAACCCCACGTTTTGGGTGAAGAACCAAGACGGACGCCGTCTACACCTCTTGCTGCCTGTGTCGACCGTGGTTCACCCCACGTCTCGAGTGAAAATCGAGTCAACTCTTGCTGTCCACTGCTGCTCGTCTCACTCGTGGCTAAATCCCACGTTTTGAGTGAAGAACCAAGACGGAAGACGTCTACACCTTTTGCTGCTTGTCTCGACCGTGGTTGACCCCACGTCTCGAGTGAAAATCAAATCACCTGTTGCTGTCTACTGCTGCTCGTCTCACTCGTGGCTAGAACCCACGTTTGAGTGAACCAAGACGGACGCCGTTTGCACCTCTTGCTGCTTGTCTCGACCATAGCTGACCCCACGTCTCGAACGGAAATCAAGACAACAGTTGCTGTCTACTACTTCTCGTCCCAGTCATGGCCAGTGTCCACGCTTGAGTGAACCAAGACGGAAGCCGTTGCACCTCTTCCTTCTTGTCTTGACCGTGGCTGACCCCACGCCTCGAACGAACATCAAGACATCAGTTGCTGCTCACACTGTTGCTAGTCTCATACGTGGTTTAAAACCCACGCTTTGAGTGAAGAGTCAAGTTGAAAGCCATCTACATTTCCTACTTCTTGTCTCGTCCATGGCTGATCCCTCGTCTCAAGCGAAATTCAAGTCACCAACTGCCGTCCAAGTTGCTGCTCATCTCAGCGTGTCTAAAACACCAAAAAAAAAAAACCCACGTTCTGAGTGAACAGTCTAGTCCGAAGTCGACTCAATCTCTTGCTGCTAGGTTCGACCGTGGCTGACCCCACGTTTCGAACGAAAATCAAGTCTACGGTTGCCATTCCACACTGATGCCCGCCTCATTCGTGTTCATACTCACGTTTTGTGGTAAGTTTCACGCCAGAAGCCATCGACATCGCTTGCTGCTTGTCTCGTCCATGACCACCCCACGTCCCAAGTGGAAATCAAGTCAAAGATCCAAGTCAGAAACGACCGTGATTGGATTCAAGCCCCGTGCAAAACAAGACAACAATGGCCGTCCATACTGAAGTTCGTCTCATACAAACAAATCTTCCTTTTCACTGCAAAAAAACCAACACCTGTCAACTTAACTTAACAGCCCCAAAGAAGCCGCTGGATGGCCGCCTGACGACTACGTGAGCCTGCTCTCTCATGGTCTTAAGCTGCCGGCCGGGCCGCCGCTCTTCTCTACAGTTCCTCTCCTTCGTCCGAAAACATCGTGAGCCCCTCCCCGTTGTTCCCGGGACCGCTCTACCTTCCGTCAAACCAGACTGGCGTTTCACCCCTACCTTTCGGCTAGAACCATGGCCTCCCGCCGAGTTCATCAACAGGACTGAACACACCGCCTTTCGGCCGGAACACTCCTGCTCTCTGCTCCTTTGACCCACCATCCTTTGGCTGACACCGCTTTCAGTAACCCGCCCCATCGCTCGACATACGGGAAAGCCATGGCTCCCTATACCCTTGGGCCGCCTACGCCCGTCACCTGCATTGTAGCTCAACACATCGTCCAGGACACCATCCGAAAGATGCATGAAATCCCGTCGCACCCACGCTCAACGGGGTCGCCTCGTCTTCCTGTTACGAATGACACAAACGCAGTACTTCTCCGCCTCCCAGTGCCTTCAAGAAACGTAAGGCCTCCTCCACTTTCGACCGGCAGAAGGATCCATTTCAGCCGTCGATCCGACTCGACCGCTCGCAGCACTGTCAAAAAGCCGTCGTAGGGACGGTTCCAGTTTGCTTCTCACACAAACCTCGCAGTCTGCTGACGCTCCCGTCATTAATCAAGGCCTCATCACCGGATTTGGCTTCGCCCTCCAGGTCAAGAGCTCCAAACCACACAATTTTCTCGGCCAACCTACATCCTTACTTACGTGTCTTCTCAGGGATGAAAGTGCTCCCTTCTCGGCAAAGGAGGCCCCCCTCACCCTTGACCGTGAGAACAGCTTCTTTCGTCCGCTTGGAAATGACGCAACCAGCCCAAAGATGGACTTCGGCACCACTCTCTTCATTCAGATAAAAGCTGCCGTTCCGACTTTCGCTCTTACGAAAACAAGAATCGTCTTCGGCTGAGCCTCCGAGCCGCTTCGCAAGCAGACGTCCTCTACACGACATCAAAATCAAACCGCCCCTTTCAGAATAACAGGCAATCAAACCTCCAGCCCCCGCCAGACAACTGGAACAAAGCTACGGCCACAGCGCCGCCAATCCGTCCGAAAGTTAACTCCTACTTTCAGCCGAGAAACCAACGGCCCTTTCGGCCCGATCCCCCTCGCTCCTGCTCCGGCCAACGCAACCAGCAGGACCGAGCCGCAACTCCTGACCGCCGCAGCTCCTCCTTTTCCCACCTTGACACCGTCCGAAAGTTAACTCCTACTTCGGCCCGATCCCCCTCGCTCCCGCTCCGGCCAATGCAACCTGCAGGAGTGAGCCGCATCTCCTGACCGCCGCAGCCACCACTCGTCACCAGGGGGCAGAAGCTTCTTTCATTGAAACCACGACGCCTCACGCCTCTCCTGCCTTCCAGCCGGCGCAAGACTTCGCCTCCTCTTCCCAGCTTGGCAAAAACTCAACACGGAAATTCTATCCTGCATAAAACACGGCTTTCGGCCGACACTCTTGCTTCAACAGCTGCTAACATCCTTTTCCCCCGTGAAAGCTCTTTCCTCCATCCACGCAAGATTTTTCGTTCGAAGTCTTGTAGCTCCTCCGGAAAGATGCAATCATGGTATGCCACAAACCAAGACCAGCCCTTCGGCCGACGGTGCCCTTCACTCATCCAATCCCTTCGGCCATTTGGCTGCGCGGAAAACCCAACGCCCCGACTTAACCAACACAAGGCTTTCTTCGAACTTTTCAAAAACCACCGCAACTCTGCTTACTCCGCTCAATTGAGTAGAATTACTGACTACTAGTCATATAACAACCTCCCGGGTCTTTCCATTGTCCAACTTTAAAAAAAAAAAAAAAGTGAGAAGGAAGAAACCAACCTCTTCTCCTCACTGACTTGCATTCTAACGTGTGGAACCACACGAGAGTTTATTGACCCATAGTAACTTACAACATTCAGGGCAATCTCCACATCATTAACCGCCAACAAGCCTTCTGACCGAAGAAATCCTCACACCAGCATTTTGAAGGAAGCCTTCGACCTCCACCTCACACAATCTGATGCATAGGTCGTGAATGTAAACGAACTACACCGGCTGCGACCTATTGTTGCAACCTGTACAGTAGTCATTCCCCCTTAAGCACGCAGAACGAAGCAGAAGCAGGCCAACTACGATGGAAGCTAAACATTCACGTTGGAAGCAAGCCAACCAGTGAAGAGGACAAGTGACTAAACTTCGAGGTTCTTCACCTGTTCTGAACAAAGTACGAAGTTTTCAATAACTTTTTTGGGGTACAGCCTGCTTGCATCCCGGGGCGATCGTCAGGGCGGTGCCCACCACCAAACTTTGACGAGGTCTGCTGATAATGCTAAATTATCAGGTTAAGATGTTTTGGCAACAAAGAAAGAACATTTTGCCGGCCCCCAGTCAGGCCGGCTAAAAATGGTTTCTTTGTGCCTAAAACATACTTAACCTACTCCCGCCCTGCCTCCCCTCTCGAGTCACCACCTGACATATTGAGAGTAAAATGAATGCCGATAGCGGGCGCGCTGTCGCTTTTATAAGGAAGTACTGCTACACACATGCACAGTAGGGACATGCAAGCAGGTGCCTACGCACCGGAAGAAACCTCCAGGTGAATATCACATTCGAGGAATGTAATGCTGAATTATCAGGTTATGTATGTTTTAGGCACAAAGAAACCATTTTTTGCCGGCCTGCCCATGTGAGCATCCTATGTAAGATCCTTTAAGATCCTATAAGTTCTTTTAAGATTCTTTAAGTTCTTACAGGGAGAGCAACACTTACAAGATCCCTTAAGGTCCTGTGGGATCCTGCTAAGATTCTGTAAGACCCTGCAGGATCTTGCACCTAATCTTATATGCAAGAACCTGCAGGATCCTACAGGATCATACGAGAGCTTATACAGGATCTACAGGATCTTACAATAGCTTATATAAGATGTTCAAATGGGTGGCTGGGTGCCGGCAAAATGTTCATTTTATTGCCTAACCGAAAATATACATTACCTGTAGTCCCGCCCGAGCCTCCCCTCTATCATAGGTTCTGGGTGTGGAGAAATGATGCCGAACGGATGGCTCCGCCGCGTTATATAGATGGCCCAAACCTGCGCACGCGCAGAATGTACGAGTCCGGTTGGGATTCAAGCTCAAAAGCTTCTAGGAAATAATTCTAGCTCAAAGGAGAAGCGCTATTTAAAACAGGTAATGTATATTTACGGTTAGGCAATAAAAACTAAAATCAAGCAGGTGCAGGCCCTGCCATTTTAGTCTTTATCTTATGTGATAATTAATAATTATAATTATTGATTATAATGTATATTGTATAATTCTATAAAATACAAAGGCTATTTTTTTATGAGCAAATAACGTTTAAAATGCTTAAAATGCAAAAAAAAAGCGTTGGCTCCCCCACTGGGGGAGCTGTTCACAGCGCTTCCCCGGACCCCCTGCATTTGAAACTATCGGGCGAAGGAATAAATTACTTGGGTCGCGGAAAAAAATTTATTTTTAGGGGGGGGGGGGGGTCGTGGTTTGAAAAAGGTTGGGAACCACTGGCTTAGAGGAATAAACCACCCGGCCCTTGCTGTAGCGAGAGAATCATTACTACGATCTGGAAGAGGTCTCACGTTCACAATCCTGCAAACCGAGTTAGTCGACAGCCTTCCGTATCCCTTCAATGAACTTACGATTTATCCGACAGCTGTCCTCTAAATCAACCCCTCGGCAACTTGTATACAAATACGGGATCACCAATCAGACTCACCAGAAGGGAAACCCGATTTTATTCAGGCAACATTAGTTCCGGCCACCTGTGAGCACCACCAACAGCGAATCTCACAATTGTGGACGCAAAATCATGTTTTTTACAATTCCCAGTGGCAACAACAGATGATGCCGCAGCAAGAAAATTACGGAACAACCTTATATCAAGTTAATACCCCTTCTCCGGCTGCAAGTCGACAACAAACTCAAAGTAGACGTAAAACCTGCTGCATAAACTGTAGGTGTTCCCTGCACGGATTTAGGGACTGACCAGGTTAAGCCTTCCGACCTCACTCCAGGACCTCGTTGTCAAAATGTTACGGATTCGGGCACATGAGCACGTGCTGTGGCAACGTGACCCCACCCCCGCAACGCCAGAACCGACGGAGACCTAACAGATGACGTCCACCAAACTCTGGTGGTGACCCGAGACCCAGAGTCCCGCTCCAAAACTTAGACTTGTGTAATCAACCAAGGCATAACTCCTATCAACAGATGAGACAACAGTTACAACCGCCAACACTTAACTCTGAACATGTGGCCTTTCGTGCTGAAAATCATAGGGCTTATGCCTTAGAAACAAACTTTGCAAAAAATAATTAGCAAGGAAAATCATCCTCTCGAAGTCATAGTCAAGATCTGGTTGTAATGGATCATAACACTGCTCATAATACAGAGACCCTACAAACTGGCGATATGTATACTCATGATAGCGGCTCCACACTTTGTATTTTGCAGCACTGTAACGAGCAGATAGACAGAGATAAGTGTCCTATGGTTAAGGTAGCCTTAGCCTCTGACGGAGTCAGTTCATTTGGTGTGTTAATTGGCGACATAAGGGTGTCTGGATATGATAAGCGTGGGCGAAAACTAAATCGCTATACTGTTATTAAAAACAGTTGAAATGCCCTACGCATCCAAAAACCTGTTGTCAGCCTCTCGCTTGCTTTGTAGCAATTTAAATTCAAACTAAGAACCCAAGGAGTATACGTTAGAGAAACGTTTCCCACGCAAACTAGTTATGTATGGCCAACGTACTTTCCATCTTTTTGACATACGTTTGCAATTGGATGAAACATAACTATTTGCATGTTGAAACTATACAACGTGAACTCTTGGAGGCCCATGTTACGGAATTACAAATATTTTATTTGGCTATCCTAAAAAAAAACCTGCACGTGCCCCCTTCAGGTCCGTTACCTATGATAACTGATGTAACATTTACTAAATCTAGATATCCAATTGAAAATCCAGAAACTCCTAGGAATACCTGACATGCATGCAAACTAACGACTTTCCGCAACGACTTTCAGTGCATACTTATAGGAATCATACTGGTTGTATAATCCCAAGTGTTGCATCTCAACCTATTTCTGTTCCTACTTATAACCAACCTATTCTTACTGATGTAAGTATACTGATTGTGTAATCCCAAGTATTGCATCTCAACCTATTTCTGTTCCTACTTATGACCAACCTATTCTTACTGATGTAAGTTAACATGTAGATGAGGGCACTCACCCACATCTTTCAGTGGCTGTATGCAAAAACTTAAATGAACCTACGACTTGTGCACTATCATAATTTTGATGGAACCCAACCTCGATGTATTTCTGTTACCCATCAAGCACAAATAGGTCCTGAAAAGTGCTGTCAAGCCAGAGATAGTTTGGGTTACGTGCAGACACCTGCTACTGTGTTGAATAAGGGAATTTTAGAGTCAATGGGCCATTCCTTAACTAACAGCCCCCACAGCCCTACGGTGTTCTGATGTTTGCGCCGACGTGGACTATTGCTGTGGACTAAAGGCTTGCGCCCAAGTGACGCAAACCAATTATGATGATGGAATTCATGGCTCAACTACATACTATTTCGAAAGTGAATCGCGTCTATCTCTGCCAAACTTAACCCCTTGGGCTAATGGTTATGACCCGGATATCGCTTCTTCAACCCCGTCATAGGGGAGGTAACTGTCTCCACGTATCTTAAATTCCTGGAGGACGTAAATGGAAGCTCTTATTACCCTAGCCAGAGTACCTACCTGTGTCAGGTTTCAGTATCCTCTAATACTTCATCCGAAGATGTTTTCCCGCCACCCAGGGAGCATATACAGGATACGCCTACCGCACCGAGTTCTTCCAACTCAAGCAATGCTACTGATAATGATACTGAGGCCACCCTTTCTAGTACTTCACCCCTCCAAATTCCTCTAAGTGGTGGAAGTCAACACACTCCTACTGACCCTAGCTTGCAGGATTCTAGGGGTGACCTCAAGACACCTGCTCTGTCCCCTCGCTCGTCCACTCCCCTGACATCTAATACATCAGGGAAAAATCGTACAAGAAGTATTATAAACTCCACTTCGAGTAGTGGAAAATCAAGACGCGGTGGCCAAATTATAAGCTGTAGGCTTCCTAGAAGGCCAGAAGCCTGACACGGATCTCTGTCCCTCCATAACGGTCGAAACGCCTCCAAGGCACATCGCCAGGCACCCTTAGTGCCTAAAGAAGAACCACTTGGTCTTTTTTTCCCTTTCTTTTTAATTTCTCACGATGGTCTTTGTGAGAAATTTAACCTCAAGGCTAATTATATCTTGTAAGAGTTATTCTTTAATCCTCGAGACAGTAACATTTTATGTTCAGGTTATAAAACACACAGTTAATTGAGGTAATTACCTCAACTAAATTTGTTTATAAATTGGAGCCGAATTATTATCAGGTTTTATTATCTCAACTAAATTTGTTAGTAAGTTAGAGCTGACTTCGGCTTCTAGTGTCCTAAGAGTTAAATAACACATTGTGGTATATTTTCTTTAGACTGCTTGCTAGTTTGAATAGAACGAATTAATGAATTGTACCCTTAGCTCCTCTTATCAGGGAGGGGGGGGGGGTTGTCGGAAGTGATACCTAGCTAAACACTTACTTACTACGTAACCTGTCTTTAAAACGCCTCCCCCGAGGGTACATTACACCTGAGGCTTGACGCTTGATGTTATTTATAAGCAAACACGTAACTCCATAAAATGTTTGCTGTAACGTAAACCTAAAAATGCCCTTTACGCATTTTAATTTACTCTTGTAATAATGCTACAAGTCTCTGGCCAGAGCTCAAATATTGTTGACCATTTAATTGTTACTGTCTATTTAAAACTTTGTGATGTATGCCGTGGTATCTTGTGTAATATTGTGTAGCCCTAATAGTTGTAACACAAACGCCCTTGTTGCGTCACCTTCTCTTTTCCCTTGTTACCTTTTTTTTTCCTTCTTAAACTTTGAAAGCGAAGGACCGTTTTTCTCTCCTTGCCAGTTTTGAAGGCCGCCATTACTGTAGGCCTAAGATGGGTGATGCAACAACAGGGGTCGAATTTTAAAATTTTGGACCAGGTGCAAAATTTGCACTCCAGAACTAAGTTTGGAGTGCAAAACACCAAATTGGAGTGCAATATATTTACCTACACCCCCCCCCTCCTGCCCAAAATATTCAATTCACACCAAACCAGATATTAAAAACTTATAGCCTAACCTTTAATCATGTAAATTAGCCTACTAATTAAGCGCTAGTAGCTATTGTCTCCAGACAATAACATAACACTGCCAGTTTCGCAGAAAGACTCTTTGCCACTGCTACTTTCAGTCCTATTGTTGCTATCAGTGTCTTTAGTTTGCGTATACGCAGCTTTCAAAAGTCGCTTGCCACACAGAGCAACTTTGGTTCGGCGAGTTTTTTTTCCAGCATTTGCCCACCTTGTTATTGCTGGTCCAGCATCATATTCTGCTGTATTTGTTTCACTCAAGCTGATTCGAAGTAGTTCTCCCATGCAGGAAGTACTTAACTTGCAGCGCCAGTCTCCCATAATTCTTTTGGCACATGAAAATCTCCGTTCAACTTCTGCTGTGCTGACAGGGAATAAAAGAAATTATTTTTAATATGTGCACAACATTTTTGCGCTTTGTTAAGCATTGCTCATCCATCAACAGTACTTTATAGTAACTTGCACGTGTTGAGCTACGGAGTGCAATATTTGCACTCCAGCATGCGACTTTGAGGTGCAAATTGGTGATGTGGAGTGCAAATTGCACTTTGCCCCTGATTATTTCGACCCCTGCAACAAAGCGGAGAACGAAGTTCAACTTTACTTCTATCCAGCATCTAACCTTACCGACCACATCTTAGTGATCCAAGGTGACATGTTCGCATCTTTAAGTCGGGGGAAAAATAACTTTGTCAGGTTACCAGGTTTTGCCGAGATTAAAGTGGACAAGAGAATGGGAGCAGAGGTCGCAACAAGGATGAGTGGGTAACCCGTCACTAATGTGGAAAATAAACAAGTAGCAGGACCATTAATCCGCTGGTGGTTTTTGTTCAGTTTCACACCATGTTAGTTGCGGCTGACAGAGAAGCGTCAGTAACACTGAGCGATAATCTTTCCTCGTTCACGCCTCTCTGGGTCGGACAGGTCTACGTATATCACCTTTACCTTATCCTTAAATGGCTAATTTAGAGGCAGTAGACCTAACCACGCTCTGTAAAATATCTTCTGAGAAATCCGGAAGTTGCACTCCGACCCAGTATATTTTCGTCACCTTTAATATACAAAGTGACAAGGTCAGCAAGCATTCCCCGTCGTTACGGTGGCAACTTGGCTGATATATTTTCATATTAGGCTATAAAACCAAAAATTAAGTAGATTGGTATTTTTGTCTTTTATTTTTTTGGAAGGATATCTGGACATTTGTATACTTCTGATGATCCTCTTTGAAATGTAAGGGTGGTTCACAGATAATGTCAAATTTCTTGACCCGATCGTCTCACCAAAAGAATTTCTTGTTTTCTGAATAATTTTTGGTCCTCAAATGATAAGTGACACCAAGAAATTATAGGGTTGGGGCGGAGAATTTGTGTCTGAGACCCCATACTGCAACGTCTTAGATCCATTCCAATTAGTTCCGTCTGAGTTTATAGAGGGTGCCACGAGTTTTATGTGGGAATTTCTACTTAGTTTTCAGCCTGAAATTAAACTAACCTAAACGAAACTAGCTGGTATTTAATTATTATTTAGTTTAGCTTAGTTGTAATTTAGTTTACTTAAGAGTTGGGCTGAAAAATGAGCAAAAATTACCAGCTGGAACACGTGGCACCCTCTGAAAACTCTGATGGAACTAATTGGAATGGATCTAGGACGTTTCAATAGTGACTTTTTAGAGTTACAAATTCTCCTCCCCAACCCTATAAATTCTTGGCGACACTTAGAACATATACGAACGATATTCATAGCTAAAGTAAACTAAGATAAGTTGTCAGTTATGCTTTAATGACGAAAATATCCTTACCATCACGCGTCCCACACCTATGAGACTTGACTTGCATACAACCTTCGACATGCAAAATTGTCTCAAAAAATTACAAGTCCTTGCATTCCATTTTCAGAAAGTGTTGAAAATTTAAAATCTGCTGGTATTATGCCAATTACAGTTCTGAATTTTTTAATTTGCCATTTTTATGCCAGTCCCAAACTTCTACCATCATTACCGTAACGCTCATTGTTAATTGTCCTAGTCGCCACTAGATGTCAGACTTATTACATATGGTACTGCTACAAGCATTATTGGCCTTAGAGCTGACGCATCAGGGCTCAAGAAATACGGTTGCCAATTCGCCAAATGCGAATAAAAAATTGGTAATGGCGACTAAATATTATCTTAAGTAGCCACTGTGGCGAATTTCCCATCCCCTATTTTTGTATAAAATTCGCCAACAATACATTCTTTTAGCATCTTGTGAAAAACAAAAATAGATCGCGGCCGCATCGTTATTTTAAGGGAAAGGTTTAACTTCTCACTCACGGTGCTAGTATTTACTTATTTAATAACTAATTTAAGTACATAAACTTTTATTTACTATTTCGTTTACCTTTTGTTATTTAAAGAATTCTGATGACTGTAAAACGTTAGTAGCCTAACTTAATTGGACGATCTTTGCGGAGCCCAATGCCCAGTTACAAAGGTCAGCAACGATCAGCAGTGAAAATAATTATGAAAATCAGAAATCCAGCACAGTGATGCTGGGAGTCAGTGATCTTACAAATTGTAATTAATTTAAGACTTAAAAATGAATAAAAGTTACAGTAATGAAAAGTGTTATTTTAATTATTAACTGCTGAATGTGTTCTTTGGTTCATGACACTAGCGGCTATCGGTAGGGTGCTCTAGGCTATACGCTGACAACCGCGTAAAAGCAATCAAGATTAGGTCACTAAAAATAAAAGAAAATAAATCTAAAGTAAAAACAAATTGTCTCTTATATTGTTTACTTTGTTAGTAACAATACAACAAGTACTTTACCGTTTGGAGTCTCTCCATTCTCCAGTTATTCCAACTCCATCCTCCATATTACTGGTGGTAGGTGTACCTTTCAGTTAACTTTTAAGAGTAATTAATCAACATCTGCTTTTGCTTTGCTAGCATGATCGTTTTGACAAATCCAAGTAGCTTGGAGTAAAGTTGTGCCTGAATTAAATTTAGGGGCTGCCACTGGTAGATATTTATTTTAAAAGGTTTATCCATGGAAAATCACGAATCTGGAATGGAAGTTTATCCACTTAATTTAAGCCTTTTTTTCCGTGCTGGGAATGGTGCAGAAAGGTCTACGAGTATATGGGGGTAATAAATCACGTGTTCGTAAGTTGAGTGTCTTTTACCAAGTCATAGAGTTGTTGAAGCGGAGGGAATGCAAGCAAAGTAAGCTAAGGAAATTTGTTAATGAACAGTCTTACAATTTTTTACCTGCATTGAAAAGTTATTTGAAATTAAGTGCATAATATCCATTTGTTTTGAATTTATTTCATAATTTCCAGTTTTCATGTTTTCTTTCATGCAAGTATGATACTACAATAAATACATCCAAAAACTTTTATCCTTGTTTATAGTTGAGTAACAAAAAGTACTCATACTTTGTAGTTTTCAGTTGTTGGTAATGAACAATTTTTGGTAATGAACGATTTTAATCAGTTTAATAAGGTAGTTATTATAATTCTGACAAATGGTAATATCCCTCCTTGGTTTTTAATGTGTTGGTTTTTCACATTTTTTTTGCAATAAACTTTGCAATAAGTTGTTTTTTTTACGAAAAAGAAGAAATGGAGCCACAGATCCACTATCCCCATGCCTCCATCACAAATGAACTGGTTTTTTTTTAATAACTGCGTGCTACATTTTAGTATTTTACCGGCTTTTTCATTATTAAAGTTTCCCTTTTTTATTATTAATAAAAAACCACCTGCTTTGTGGTCATTTTTGGTAATAAGAATAAAATCCTCATCTCTCATGTCTTGACAAATATTTTTGCCTGACAAAATTAATATTTTTTTTTGGGGGGGGGGGGAGACTGTTGGTGACTAAAAAATATTGATTAGGAGCCAACTTGGCACCCAATTTTTTAAAGATTTCTTGAGCCCTGTGACGCATCATACAACAATTCGGCAGCACGAACTCATCGTTTTCTGTAGGGAAAGTAACAAAAGGCTAGAATCAAGAGGGTATAAATAAGAACCATCATTACCATACCCTGTACGAAATAGTTATGTAAGCGTATAAACCCAGAAAATTACCTTAGGTACTTGTATTGAACATGTACGTAGCGGAAACTAACGTTAAGCTTACCATCTACTTAGTGATTTAAATAGAAAGTTGCGGAATCTGTCAGATCGTCATTACCATCACGCATCATTACCATCATTTTAGCAACAAAAATCGTTATGGTAATGATTTAACGTGATGGTAATGACGCAGATATTGTGCGGGGAGGGGGAGAGGTCACTGAAGGAAGGTTTTTTAACTAAAAAACTTTACGTAAAGCTTGTAGGATATTTCCAGTTAGTTACAAACACTTGAATTTCAAATCGATTTAACTGAAATTTCAGTTCCAATGTTATTACCATCACAGTTAATGTCATTACCATAATAGTGCATGTTTTCATCGCCTTCGAAGTCCTTCACAATCATCACCGGGCGTTATGGCTCAGAAACAGTTTCATTATATTAGGCCGAACAATAATAAAATTACTTAATGTCTTCTTGGCATCGGAATAAGTCAATAAAGGAAACTTTTTGATGTAAAATTTGGAAAATTACAATATTGCAGCCAAAAAATAAACTGTTTAACGGTTCTTATTCAGTCAATTTAAGTATCTCCTTGATTCATATCAAAACGTCAACCCATGCAAGTCAAAGAACTCTTGAAAGCAGCCATAAAACAGAGCGTGATGGTAATGGCGTTTTTTCATATTCAACATCATTCTAAGACCCATAACTTTTTATTAGTGAAATTTGTTTACTTGCAAGTCAAAAATTCATGCAAAATAGCCATTCTACATGCAGAAAATACAAAAATTAAACAGTTTTGTGATAATAAAAATTTCAGTTTTTCAAAAGTGAAAGTTTTACATTATCTGAGAATCATACATTATCTGAGAAATACATTACCTGTTTTTATAGCGATTCCCTCCTTTTGAGCTATTATTCCCCTAGAAGCTCGAAAGTTGGCTTCCCAGCCGGGCTTGTACTGCGCATGCGCAGGGATGTGCTGGCTATATATACTCGGCGCAGCTGTCCGATAGCATCATTTCTCCTAGGGCGCTCACGAATACGTGACCGCCTTGAGCACTCCCTACTCCGTCCTCTCCTTCGGATCTGCTGGTCCTCATGACGCGTCCCATCGTATGGGACGCACCCTATAGGACGCAGCATCATCATCCCATAGGATGCATCCTACTCCACTTTGTTCGAAGGATGGCTCCTGCTGGGATGCCTTCTACTGCCTGGGACGTTAGGATGTCCCAATTGGAGCTTCGCTCCCGGCCACCTCTATTCCATCTTTAGGAGCAAGTAGATGGAGGGTCGATCCATCCTCTCCTCAGACAAGGCTTCATCCGCGTCTTCCAGATCCGCCGGTCCTTAGGACCGGCTGCCCTCTCCATCCTACATATTGCATTCTATCCATCTACAGCCAAAGGATGGCCTCGCCTAGGATGCCTTCTCCTGCCAAGGACCTGGACATCTTGGTTGTAGCTCGGCTCCCGGCTGCATCTGTTCCATCTTCAGGAATGAACGGCCAAGGATGAATGTGTCCTCTTCACACAAGAACTCCAACGATCTTCAGGACTGGCTGTCCTCCCATCCTGTACTGCCCACGTCCGCAGGCGCTTTCATTCACGGGATGGCCCCTGCTAGAATTCACTCTTCTTTTACGGACCTTCTGGATCCCCCAGTTGATGCCTCACTCCCGGCTACCTCTGCTCCGTCTTTAAGAGCGGACAGGCAGAGGACCAATCCATCCTCTCCACACAGAACCACCGTCCTCAGGGCCAGCCGGCCTCACCATCCTACGTATCAATGCGCATTGTCTCTGCGCAGCCTTCTTGGATTGGACTACTTCACCACCTACTGTTGAATTCTGCCTTCCTTTTCCTCCAGCATTTAATGCTGTTGTTTAACCCTTTAAGGACTGCATTTGCGCTATGGTCTCGTAACGAACTTGTAGAAAAAAATTCATAGCTTCTCACCTACTTCAAGTAAGGGAATGAAACCTGTCATTTTTTTCCTTAATGAACTGGCCTTCATATGCCATTTCCAGTTCTAGTAATTGGTTGGAAATTTTTGATCTGACCTGTAGAAGAGCTGTAAACCATTATTAAACAGCGGGCGCATTTGGGCACACCCGCCCTTAAAGGGTTAACCAAGGAATATATCCCTCCGCACCGCCACCATCTGCGCATCCTACTGCGCAGCCCTACTTTCTCATTTAAAATGTTCCACGCCATTCACTTCGTGCCCTGCTCTGCGCCGTTCGCTGTGTCCTATCCTATCCTCCGTTGACCATCCTCATGCCTCGTGCCAAAGGGACACCGAGGGGTGGATCCTCATCCCGCACTCCTCGCTCTGCACCCTCCAGTCCATCCGGTTGCGGATGAGATCGAGATTCTCAAACTTACTTCAGACCAAAATTCTTTGGAGCAGCCTCATCTGCCGCCCAATCCTCTGCTTTCCAAACCATCCGCTCCGATGCATTGTGACACTGCAACCACGTCCCCTATCCCCTGCAGTCGGCCTCCGCTAGCACGGGACCTGCGATCCCTTGGTGATGAACTATATCGTACCAAGGAACGTTATGCTTGCGTTAAGCTTCATCTTAAAGCACGGAAGGTTGCTGGCAAGTTGACCTCCTCCGTAGGTCCGCAACTCACTCCTCTTGATTAATCCTTGCACTCTTCCCGTCCTTCGGTAACAGGACGCTCCACCACTCAGCGGACCAACGATCCGCTTACTCCGTCCCACGTGAATACCCTCATGGACTTGTCACTCCAAAACTTTTCAACGGAAGGCTCCAGTCTACGATTACACTTCAGCCAGGCTTGCTTCGATTCCTAAGTGTCACAGGCCTTCCCTCGACAATGCAGGAACTTCGTCCGCTCCGGTCTTACCATCCCGTCCTATCCCGACCGTCCCCTCTCTTACATCCGCTCACAGATGCAACAACTCTTCCATGAGAAGCACACATTGTTTTTTAGAAGACTTGGTCCACCGTCCTATTCCACCCTCCGTCCTGTTTTTCACTACTTCATCCTGGAACGCTTATATGCAGACAAGGACATCTACCAGGACTATGTCCTCGTTCCCTTCTTCATCAGTTCATGGCTTGTCGCCTCCCCCAAACATTACAATCCCCTGAATTTTACGATTATACACATGTCAAAGGGGGGGGGAGCAGGAGGACACAACTGCATGGTCCCACGTACAGCACTACACCCGCTGACTGCGCAGTGTTGCCATGTCTCACCTCGCGGTTCATATCGCTGCACGCCTAACAGTTTTCGTGTCCTGTTCATAGTTCACGATGTCCACCTGAAGATCCTGTTATTCAAAGTTAAACCCGATCCTCATCCTCACCTCATCCTCTTTGCGTATGACGGACGGGAACATAACTGCCCGGTCATTCCTTCTACAGTCCTTGGATCCGCAGGCCGGAGGGCCACTCCGTCCTCCCCTAGGATCAGGATAATTCCACCTACCACGGTGACACATCGTCGGTGCGGATGCATCCCTACTCAACGTCTTCCCTTCGGACTGAATTCAGCTCCAAGGATTTTCACGATGATCTTAAAACCAATCCTGGCAAACCTTCATCAACAACAAATCCAGGCCAGCGCCTGCCTAGATAACTGGGCTCTCAACAATCCAGACCCCCACATGCTGGAAATCAACAGGGACAAGACCATCTCCCTATTAAACCACCTGGGTTTTGGCGTGAACCACGCAAAGTCACGTCTCACACCAGCTCAAGTATTCTCTTTCCTCGGAGCCTCATTCGACCTACGATCAGCAAGAATATCTCCTTCACCAGAACGAATCGAGGACCTCCTATGTCACATCCGACTTTTCCGACAACGAACAAGTTTTTCGGCCCTAGAATTCAACTCCCTCATAGGGAAAATGGACGCAATGACAAACCTTGTCCCATACGGCCGATGGATGGTCAGGCCTTTTCATCACCACCGAATAGACAACTGGTCCATCAACCAAAACCAACCGGACAATCAGATCCCGTTCAACTAGGACTTCCCCTTCGAGTCTCTCCTATGGTGGTCAGACGTCACTAACCTGACGAAGTCATTACCACTCCAAGAATCCCGGCCCGACCTCCTCATCTTCACAGACGCATCAAAGACTGGCTGGGACTCATACCTAGACAAACGGGAAATTTTCGGCCTTTGGCCGACACCATGCGACAACCACATCAACATCCTCGAAATATGAGCAATCCTGCTTGCCCTTCAACACTTCCTCCCTCAAATCCGGAACAAAGTAGTCCAGATACAAGCCGACAACACGACTGCCCTAGCCTACATCAGGAAGGAAGGTGGAACGAAATTGAGATCCCTACACAGTCTAACCTTAGAAATCTTTAATCTTTGCATCCCAAACAACATCACACTCCTGCTGCTCCTCATCCCAGGCAACAACTCCTTCCGACTCCCTATCACGTCAAAAACCACCGACAGGCGAATGGTGCTTCAAGAAATCCATCTGCGAATCTCTCTTCGTCATTTGGGGCACGCCGATGATAAACCTATTCGCCACGAAGCACAATGCCAGACTTCCCCTCTACATCAGCCCGATCCCGGACGAATCAGCAATAGCAGTAGTCGCTCAAACATTCCCATGGCATAACCTATTCGCTTACCTCTTCCCACCCTTCAAATTACTTGCACAAGTACTTCTGAAAATAGAGGAAAGTCAGAGCCTATTCTTACTAATAGCCCCCCTCTGGCCATCAGCAGCGTGGTTTCCACTCCTCCTAAACGTAGTAGTCGACACTCCAAGAAGTCTACCCCTTCAACCAGATCTTCTGTCACAACAGGAAGGGTCAAAGCTACATACAAACGTTGCAAACCTCAACTAACACGGGTGGCTACTATCATCCAACTACTCAATAAGGCTGGAATTCATCATGAGGTAACGGTACGCATCGCCTCCAAAGCAACCAGAGACTCAGCCAATCGCGTTAACGACAGTCACTGGTCCAAGTGGATTCATTGGTATATCACAAAACATACAAATCCAATCGACCTCCTGTTCAACATCGACAAACTGAAAGGTTCAACAATCCTTGTTTATCGCTCAGCCCTAAACTCGGTCTTCAAAGCCGCTAATAGGACCAAGTTATTAGACGACTATCGCATCTCTGCTTTACTACGTTCATTCGAAAATGAACGCCCTACAACCAGACGAACCGTAATCTACTGGAACTTATCCCTTGTCCTACAATCTCTAATGGAAGAACCATATGAACCCATGCAAAACAGCTCTCTTCATCTCATGACCCGCAAAACTGTCTTCCTCGTAACCCTAGCAGCCAGCCTAAGATGTTCCGAAATCCAGGCCGTCTCGGCAGACCCAGCCTACTGCATTTTCGGCCCCAACTTCTTCTTGGTCATGCTACACCCAAGAGCATCCTTCAGAGCAAAGACACAAAAAACATCAGAACCATCGAAACCAATCACGTTTCCAGACCTCTCCAACATCGTAGGCAACGAACCGGAACGTCTCCTCTGTCCTGTTAGAGCACTACGCTTCTACCTAGCGCGTACACAACATGAAGACATCCGTAGAGACAGAAACCAAATCTTTCTACCCGTTGAACCCCAAGGCGGCGAAACTTAAGCCGCCATGGTATCACGTTGGATAAGGAAAACAATCGAGGCAGCCTACGACAAACTAAACATGAGTAAGAGCATGAGGGTGACGGCTCACGAAGTTAGAGCAGTCCACATCATGGACCCACCATAACGCCACCCCGATAGAAGAAATTCTGGCAGCAGCATCCTGGCGCCATCAATCAACCTTCACATCCCACTACCTAAGGGATATGTCAAGGAAAGAATCAGGACTACACCGGCGGGGACCAATCGTCGCAACCAGAACCGTGGTCAAGCCCCCTTAAGCACTTAAAAAAGAAGCAAAAGCAAGCAATCCAGATGGAAGCAAGACCCAAACAACGGGCCTTTTCAGGGCCACCAATCCCTACAAAAGAGTTCCAAATTCCTGTTTACATCTGTTCTGAATAAAGTGCAAATTTTTTTTTTTTTTTCCAGATATAAAAATTTTGGGGGAAAGCCTCCTTGCATCCCGGGGCGCCCGTCAAGCCGGTGTCCGTCACCGAATTTTGATGAGGTCAACTGATAATGCAAAATTATCAGGTTAATATGTTTTGGCAAATGAGAAAGAACATTTTGCCGGCCCCCAGTCAGGCTCGCGAAAAATAGTTTCTTTTTGCCTAAAACATACTTAACCTTGCTCCCGCCCTACCTCCCCTCTCGAGTCACCGTCTGACACATTGAGAGTAAAATGAATGCCGAAAGCGTCCACGCTCTCGTTTTTTAAGGGAGGACTGCGACGCGCATGCGCAGTGGGATATACGAGCAGGCGGCCGCGCACCGGAAGAAACCTCCAGGGAAATATCATATTCGGGGAATGTAATGCAAAATTATCAGGTTAAGTATGTTTTGGGCAAAAAAAAACCATTTTTAGTCAGCCTGGCTGGGGACCGGCAAAATGTTCTTTTTATAGCCGACGAAATATCCATTACCTGTTTTAATAGCAGTTTCCCCTATTAGAGCTATTTATTCCCTAGAATCTTGAAAGTTGTCTTCCCTGCCATGCTCGTACGGTACTGCGCATGTGCTGGCTTGGATCTGCTTATATAAGCTCCAGTGCAGCGTTCCATTGGCGTCATTTCTCCTAGGGCGATCACCGCGAGTGGTCGTTCTGAGCTCCCCACGATTCCAGCAACACCCTCCCATTGGCATCATTTCTTCTAGGGCGATCACCGCGAGTGGTCGTTCTGAGATCCCCACGATTCCAGCAACACCTTCCGCATACTACCGCCAATCCGTCGACGGATGCCTCCCTCTGCTCCTACCTACCAGAATCCAGCCTTCCGCTCCTACCTGCCAGAATCCAGCCTACCACTGCTTTCAGAAGGCTAATGAATACTATATACCGTTCCTTCAGTCGAGGATGACTCCTCTTCCTTCATCAGGATCTCTGCGTCCTTCCATCATTCCTCTGGAACCACTCATCATCCGCTCATCTGCCGTTCCTACTCTGGAACCACTACCACAGGGCACTACGTTCCATTCCTTCACCTATGCCTCCGGACCACGGGTGACCGTTCCGTCTCCCGTAATGGCCTCCTCCTACAGGGATGTTCCATCTTCTCCTACACAACACGGCAAGTCATGCGATCGCCTCTTCTGCTCCTTCTCTGACCCTCCTTCTGCACCGCAAATGCAGCTGAACAACGATGTCCTTCAGACTCAATCGAGTCCTCATTCTGAGCCTCCGCTCAACACTACCTTCCATTCCATCCAGTAGAGTGGGACCTACATCCCTCCGTCAACCTTACATCTCCCAGCCAGCCCCTATGTTACATTCCTTCCTCTAAAGACAGCCCCGTCAGCCACCATCGGCAGTTTTTCCCAACCTCCTCTCTCACTTTCCTTCAGCTGCTCATAGAGGGACTTTTCGGAGATTTGGTTCCACAACAATACCCTCCGTCCCAGTCATCCCTTCCGACTCGGCCTCCACGGCGTGTTCCCACCGCCCATTTTGCCATCACCTGTCGTTACCATCCCTCTCGGCACAGACACCACATCCTCCCCAGCTTTCCTTCCTCCGGGCTGTCAGCCTTTACCGTTGCATCTCCGAACATTTTGTCATTTTCGCCACGTTCTCCTCCGACCATTCGTTCCCATCCTATTATCATCTAAGGGATCACTCCTCTGGCACCAAAACACCACCTCCTTCCTCACCATCAAGAACCAGCCATCCGCCGGTATTCGCATCCTCTCGCCATTCCTCCTCCAGAACATACAACCCCACCATCCTCTCCTGTTCATAAACATTAGAAATTGGGGATCATACGCCCTAAACTTCTTCATCCATCTTCCATCCGAAGCAGAAGAAATTCAGCTGTCAAGTCACCTCTATCCCTCGACCGTGCGGATTTATCATCCCCGCACCACGCGTCACCAATGGATTCTTTGCCTCCGCTTCTTGTCAGCCCTCCGCTCCTTCACCAAAAACTACGGTAATGGAGGATCGTCGCCTACAAGACTATCACACATCATCAAGATAGACGAATGAAACACAACGCTTTGCGTTAGCCCTGTCCCATTGCATCCCACAATACTTCTGTACGTTATCTCTCATACACAACCTCCGGACCTCATCATTGTCTACCTATCTGCCGCCTTCCACGTTCCTCTTCTGTCTTTCAAACCTCGCTATCTCCCATCGCCAAGAGACACTCGCCGCACCTCAAGACCTTAGTTTAAAAAAAAAGACAACAAACTCTGCAATTTAAAACGGAACACGACAGCAACATCCGACGGCCTCTAGTCTACCCATCCACTCCTCCGCCATTTAGCAATCTCCTTCCGCCTCCAGTATCATTCACCTTCCCACCAGGAGGCGCCACTGGCTATGCTTCAACACCTTCACCGTTCAAACTTCCCGCGCAAGCATAACCGTCTTTTTCAGTTACTCCTCCGGCATGGCCGACTCCTCTTCTTCTGAAGGTTCCGTTCATGATCAGGACGGTCGTCCGGACTCTGGCAAGCCTCCACCTCAAATGCACCCTTCACCCCTCACCTGTGCCGTGTAAATGTTCCGGATTTGTAGGCCCCAACAAGAAGGAACTTGTATACCCTCACCCTTGTTGCCAGAAACACCGGGCCTGTGACGGGGTTTTAAGAAAATGCAAGATTTGTGTTAAACTTTCTCCTCCACGATGGATAACCATCAAAAGACACCAACACCTTTCCAGACAGCGTGCCGAACGCGCCCGTCAGCAACAGGCAGCCGCCTCCGCCGTTCCACGGCCTGTCAATACAACAAGTTCTCCTCCGCCTCCATCCGTAATGACAAAGAAACCTTTTAAACGAAAGGACCCAATCAACGTTCCGCCTCCGCATTCTTCGAAGAAACAAATTCTCAGCGACTGACGCTGTTCCTGCGATCGTCGGACCTTCTGGGATACGCTCTTTAAAGACTAGTGTACCTGCCACCAAATCTGTCAAAATCAAATCTGCTCGCTTTCCGTTCGCACCTATACGTTACCACGATACACCGTCCGATCCTACCAATCACGCGGAAGGTGACGCTCCACGGTCCACTTCCAGCACGTTGACTTCGTCCAAACCACATCCTTTACCCATTCAACCTCCGCATACAGTGCAACGCCCCAGGACGTCGTACCTTCGCCTCCCCTCCCGTCGAGGGCGGCCAAATTCAAATGCTAAAGTGGTCAGAACGAGTTCGAATGCTAAAGTGGTCAGAACGAGTTCGAATGCACAAGTGGTCAGAAAGAAAGATGTAGTTCAAAGTCCGAACATCCTCAAGGCCTGAAGAATACATCTGAGGGATGTGGAAAATTTGCAGGACAAAGTAGGTGTCTTTGAAGTGAATTTAAGCGAACTTTTTGGTGTTCTTTTTATGACGATTCGATGTTTTCACTGTATCGACCATAGCGATATATTTCAAGCATTTAAACTTCAGCATTGACTTCATTCTAAACTTTACAGAACATTTCTCTACAGAATACGCTTCTTTACGATCCACATTAACTGAATTACCAACCCTCCGGCAGACAGCCAACGATGCGGAAAGGTTACAGGCAGAAAATGTGGGCCTGAACCCG
>JAHWFP010032241.1:47734-69106 GCA_023313725.1 Lithobius niger
GTACGAGCTTGGCAGGGAAGACAACTTTCAAGATTCTAGGGCATAAAAAGCTCAAATAGGGAAAACTGCTATTAAAACAGGTAATGTATATTTTCGGTTAGGCAATAAAAACTAAAATTCAGCAGGTTCGGGCCCATTTCGTTCTAAGGCAGCTTAAATAAAATTGTCCAAATCCGCAATTTCATAAGCGCCAGGATGTAACTTCCACTTGTATCCAGGTCCACCACGTGCGAAATTTCATTATTACCCGCATGCACATTGAATAAATATGCTATAATATTGTAGGTGTCCAAGGATACTAGAGCCAACTCTTACTCTTTTCTAGGAACTAGGTATATATTAAAAGACAGTCACTTACGCAAAACCAAAAATCGTCCAAGTTCCACCATTCAAACTTGCAAATTATTGACTAAAGTTCCACTATTCAAACTTGCAAATTTTTGACTAAAGTTCCATTATTCAAACTTGCAAATTTTGACTATCTCTACTGATAGTCTTCAGGCAAGAGTCATGAGACTTGCACAACAACAACCACCAACTAACTTTACCAAGGCCACTACTTTCAAATTTCCCTCCTCTTTTCCAAAGTGGCGTTTAAATAGTGGAACTAGGACGATTTTGGTTTTGCGTAAGTGACTGTCATTAATATGAACTTCAACCATAGTAAAATTGCCGAATTAATGGTATTTTCGACTAGGTATATAGGCGTTTTTAAGTTGCAGCTTAGCTCCGCACCCACTCCAGTTTGAATGATTGAACTGGAATCCGTATTTATCTTTCTTATTTGCCAAACATATTAACCTGATAATTTTGCATTACATTGTCCTCAGTGGAATGTCTCTCTGGAGGTTTTTCGGCCGCGTGTAGCTGCCTGCTTGCATGTCCCTTCTGCAGTTGCGTGACGCAGTCCTCCTCAATAAAAGAGAGAGCATGGCTGTTTACGGCAGTCATTTTCCTCCAGAGGTTCCTACCGTCACCTCACTCAACTTGTCTCCCTTTTCGCCAGGAATTTGGATTTTTGCTTTCGCGACATCTACATTTTCGTGACTTCTGTTGGCAACCGCCGAAGACGTCTCAGACCTGACGGTCTTTCGGCCAACGCCTTGACTCAGGACGCTACTGCTCCTGCTCCCCCGCCGCCAGCCCATGACGACCGCTGGACGCCTGGTGTAGACCGGGACACCCATGTCGCAAATGACAAAGATGGCTCGCCGCTTCAGGACGACCAGCGCACCCCGCCGCCGCCCGACCTCTCATCATTAGAGGAAGACCTTCAGCAAAGCTTCTTCTGCGAAGCCTCCATTTCCTGCTGTCCACACGCCGGCTGGAGCGACCGATAGGTACCAGTTCACGGTCGGAATGCCTCGCAACGTCATCTCTCCCATCATTTTCTTCGCCAACTAGATCAGTCAACGAACCTTGTCGTTCAACGTTCTCCTACCGGAACCAACAACCTTCACGACACTGGATTGCGCCGAACGTCTTTCCCGCCGTCCTATACGCTGGCTGGGGCGACCGCTTGGCACCGGTTCACGGACTGAATGCCTATGTCGTCTCTTCGCGACGTCATCTTTTCCATCATTTCCTCGCCAACTAGACTTGTCAACGTTCCCTGTTGCTCGACTGGATTACGCCAAGGATGTCTCGGCCCACGGCCCCTTTCAGTCAACGCCCGGCTCCTGTTGCTGTTTCCCTCGCCGCCAGTCCACGTCGACCGCTGGGCGACCGGTGCACCGGGGCGCTCATGTCTTGAAATGACGACACCACCACTGCGCCGCCTAGCGACACCCATTTGCGTCCAAGAATGGATTATGTCAACCATGAGCCAAGATAACCACAAACGACAATCTCCCATCCTTACGTCCACGTCAAGAAAACCCATTTCCGTCCTAGAACGGGTAGTGTCAACCGTATGTCGCGACAGACACAAGCGACACTCTCCCATCTTCTCGTCCACGGCAAAGAAACGAAAACCTACATCCCTTTTGGCCACGGCCACTGCGCCGCTTAGCGGCACCCTCCCCCACAGAGAAAACACCGACTGGCCCGCCGACTCAAGCCTGGCTTTCGTCACTCAACCACAGCCCGGCTTTCACTTCCCACCTTGTCATGCGCAAGAAATGAAAGGACGCACCTCATCAGTGTTCCCCACGGGTAAAACTCCTGACCCGCCAACCCAAGCCGCTTTTTGCGACTCTACCTCAGCCCGGTTTTCACTTCTTTTTTTTTGTCTCTTGACTAGAAATGAAAGGCTGCAGTTAACCAGGGTTCCCCATGGGAACCGCACCTCCTGTCCTGCCGACTCTAGACCAGCTTTCGTCACTCAACCACAGCCTGGCTTTCACTCGCACCTTGTCATGCACAAGAAATGAAAGGACACGCCTCATCAGTGTTCCTCATGAGTAAAGCTCCTCCTGACCCGCCGACCCAAGCCGCCTTTCGCGACTCGACCTCATCCCGGCTTTCACTTCTTCTTTTTTTTGTCTCGGACGAGAAATGAAAGGCCGCATTTAATCAGGGTTCCCCATGGGAAACGCACCTCCTGTCCTGCCGACTCTAGACCAGCTTTCGTCACTCACTACAGCCCAACTTTTACTCTCACCTGTCTTACACAGGATATGAAAGGACACAGCTCATCAGGGCCCCCTATGGGGAAAACTCCTTCTGTGCCACCGCCCCGAATCCATCTTTCATCTCTAACCAACAATCTTGTCGCGACAGCTTCAGAAACTTTGGTCAGCTCTCGTCTTGGTTTATTCCGATAATGGGAAAGACCACCACACTCAAGGAAGACATCGTGGCTCCTTCCCCAGCTGGCCAGTAACCTCGGCAACTGCGTTCCGCACCATCGTCCCTCTAGGTTTGCTTACGTTTCAGGTCATTCTGGTAACGAAGTTGTCCGCCACTCACAAGGAAGACATCAGCCATCCCTCGGAGCTGGTCAGTACTACGCTCAAAACAACATGGCATTTGCAACTGCAACACACTTTTGAGTGAAGAGAGAAGTCGGAAGCTATTAGCACGCCTTGGCGTTCATCTCGTCCGTGCCTGACCCCACGTCTCGAGTGCAACTCAAGAAAAACAGTTGCTCACCACTGAAGCTCGTCTCATTCACGTCCAGAACCAACGTTTGGAGTAAGAACGAAAACGGAAGCCAGTTACACGCCCTGCCGTTCGTCCTGACAGTGGCTGTCCCCACGTCTTCAATCTTCAACTGTTGCTGTCCACATTAATACTCATCCTATTCGTTTCTAGAACCCACGGTTGGAGTGAAGAGTAAAATTGACAACCCTTCACTGTCGCCTCGTCCGTTTCTGACTCCATGTCTCGAGTGAAACTCAAGACAGCAGTCGCTATCCACTGAAGCTCATCTCTTTCGTAACCAGTGAATAAAGAATGCAGGCTTTGGAATAAGAATGAAAACGGAAACCATCAATACGCCCGCTGCTCGTTTTGACTGGCTGGTCCCATGTCTCAAGTGAACCTCAAGACAACAGTTGCAGTCCACATTGATGCTCGTCCCATTCGTGGCTAGAACTCGCGCGTGGAGTGAAGGGTGAAAACGGAAGTCATTTACATCCCTTGCTGCTCGTCTCTACCGTGGCTAACCCCACGTCTCGAGTGACGATCATGACAACAGTTGCTGTATACACTAATGCTCGCCTCATTCATGGCTAAACCCACGTTTTGAGTGACTTTCACAAGCCATTTACACGCCATGCCGTTCGTCCTGACAGTGGCGGCTGTCCCCATGTCTTCAATCTTCAACTGTTGCTGTCCACATTAATACTCACCCTACCCTATTCGTTTCTAGAACCCACGGTTGGAGTGACGAGTAAAATTGACAACCCTTCATACGCCTTGCTGTCGCCTCGTCCGTTTCTGACTCCATGTCTCGAGTGAAACTCAAGACAACAGTCGCTATCCACTGAAACTCATCTCTTTCGTAACCAGTGAATAAAGAATGCATGCTTTGGAATAAGAATGAAAACGGAAACCATCAATACGCCCGCTGCTCGTTTTGACTGTGGCTGGTCCCACGTCTCAAGTGAACCGCAAGACAACAGCTGCAGTCCACATTGATGCTCGTCCCATTCTTTTCATTCTCATGGTGTTGGCCCTTCACAACAGGGCCAACACCATGAGAATGGAAAAAATGTTGCGACCGAAGGGGACCCAAATAGCCAGGGATGAACAAGAACTAGCACGAGTACAAAACACCAGAGAAGGAGTGTATAGAGTACCGTGCAAGGACTGCAATGCCGTGTACATTGGCGAGACTAGAAAAGGAATACGAGCGAGGCTCAGCCAACATATGGGGAATGTTAGAAATAAAGCTGTTGATAACGGCATTGCAGCCCATTGCGCGGAAAGGCAGCATGATGTTGAGTGGGGTAAATCGGTGACACTGATTAAATCTAACTCAAAATGGGACAACCATTTAAGATGCCTTGAATCCATTACGATTGAGATGCACGAAAACAGGCAGATCCTGCTTATGAATGTGCAAGGCCCTTCGTTTTCAAATGTTACACACCTGATCGGGAAAGACTTGCGAGGGAAGCTCGAAGTTGAATGGAAGATTGCGTGTAAAGAACGGCCCGAGTGATACAGTGGGCAAGGGTGAACCAATCGACTGAATATAGCAGATAGCGGCCGTTTCGAATTCAAACGGTGTATTGGACTGAAAAATGAAAGTAAACAGAGTTCAAACTTACCTTTAAGGTGCCTGATGGCGACTACAGTTAGTAGTTGAAAATGTGCAGTTAGTGGACTATCTTCGTTGTGAAAGTGTGCGTTTTTGAGAGCCACCAATCTCCATGAAAAAGATCCAACTTCCTGTTTCATCACCTTATTCTGAATGAGTGCGAATTTTTACCATAATAAAAATTTTTGGGGAAACACCTGCTTGCATCCCGGGGCGCCCCGTTAGATCGGCGCCCGCCACCACGTTCGACGAGGTCTGCTGATAATGCAAAATTATCAGGTTAATATGTTTGGCAAATAAGAAAGAACATTTTGCCGGCCCTCAGCCCGGCTGGCTAAAAATGGTTTCTTTTTTGCCTAAAACATATTTAACCAAAGTCCCGCCCTGCCTCCCCTCTCGAGTCACCACCTGACAGATTGAGAGGAAAATGAATGCCGGAAGCAGCCATGCTCCTGCTTTTATTGAGGAGGACTGCGTCGGACATGCAAGCAGGTGGCTACACGCAACCGAAAAACCTCCAGGGAGACAAAATTATCAGGTTAAGTATGTTGTAGGCAAAAAAGAAACCATGTTTAGCCGGCCGGGCTGAGGGCCGGCAAAATGTTCTTTTTTACATACTCGAGAAAAATTTTAAACGACAGCATCCAAAATTTTAACAGCTTCAAAATTAATACTCCGTAACGCAAATTTAACGATAGGATAGTATGTGCGCTACTTAGCACATATCCCTTAAGAAAATGTAAAGCTAGTAAAAAACAGGTGACACTTCACACAAGCTCTAGTTAAACCTGGACCAAAAATTCAAGTGGGACCTAGCGAAAATATAACGCTAGAAGAAAACATGCGACACTTACTGCAATCTGGCAATCCCACTAAACTCAAGTAAACCTGGACCGAAAAATCAAGTGGTACCTAGCGGAAATATAAAGTCAGTAAAAACATGTGACACTTGGTGCAAACTCTAGTAAACCTGGGCTGAATATTCTAGTGGTGTCTCCCAAGTCTCAGCAAAAATACGAAGCTAGTGCCAAATGTATAATACTAAGCAGAAGACTCTCGAAGCTCGAGTAAATCTGGTTTGATATTTAAAGACCAAGCCCAACTTCACAGCACGATGCGCAAAACTTAGCAGAAACTTTAAGTTTTAGTAAGAGGGGTTGAAATTCAAGAGTACCGTCGAGGTTTATTGGAATGACGTCGCAAGATCACGTAACTTCCAGTCAGTAGAATAAACCACGACGTCACTTCCGATCGATAGAGTAAACCTTGATATCACAAGATCACGCAACTTCCGGTCGAGTGCTAGGGGCCAAAATTCCTTAGTTTCCAGTAGGTAGCAAAAGGTGCATTTTACACCCTCGTCCAGAAGGAGAGCAGCTGGAGGTTGAAAAAAGCACATTCTACACCCTATTCCAGATTTAGGGCGAGATAGCAAAATACATAAATGCCTTGTGCTACCGGGTTTGTCTATCCCCATATCGCATCCCCATACTACTAATAACTGAGCTTATCATTCGTCCAATTACGAAACAATGAAATTGTCACCATCTAGACCTTAACTTATCTTGTAGCTATGAAGTCACCTCTACAAAGTTTACTCGTGACCTGTTGAAAGAATTACTCGTTTCACTTGTTGCTGCAATCTTCATGGGATTTGGCATCTTATTTCTTCTTCTGTGGGTCGGAATATTTGTCTAGGTTAGTAGGTAAGTTTTAACTACATTAGCCATTAAGCTGTTTGATACTGGTATTGGGACCGATACTGGGCTATTGGTGTTGGATCGGTTTGGTTGGCGGTTAGCAGTTGAATATAGTTTTTTTTTTTATCATTTCGGCACAAATTGACCTATTTTGCGTCCCAATGTACCATTTAAATTGTGTTTCTATGTGCCATGAAAATTATCTATCTTAAAAGCATTCTCCTTCTCGTAATGCTGTTTGGTCTAGAGATTAAAGTTCAATTTCCTCCCGCATCGGTACCCACCGCGCATCAAGTCTGCGCAGCCTTCAGCTATATAAGCCAAGACGGAGCGGTCCGCTTCATCTTTTCTTCTGTAGTCTGTTTGGAACTCTTAAACTTCGAACCGATGCCTCGTCAGAAAGGTGCGCTGAGGGAACCTTTGGTCCTGCGCCCTCTTCGACTACTGCATTATCCCCGATCCGCCTCCTTTATCCGGGGTTGTCTCCTACGAATTTGGGCCGTTCATTGCCCCCTAAAGGGGACTCTATTGGACCAACGCTTCCAATTTTTGATCCATTTCCTTCCATGAGCCGCACCCCTGCAGTTCCGCCCATTGACACTGCTACTATGTCGCCAGTTCCGTACAGCCAACCATGCAAACCTGTCCTGGACCTACGTTGCTTTCAGGAAGATCTTTTTCAAGCCAAAGAACGGTACGCCCACCTAAAATTACAGGTCAAGGCCTGGCAAGCCGCTGATAAACAGGCATTGGTCCGCTTTCCTATTAGTCTGCTGGATCTTTCCTTGCGTTCGTCTCGTCGTTCAGTAACCTCTCATTCTGCTCCTTGCCAAGAGAAGCCACTTTCCAAGGAACAAGTACATCCTCTCGTGCATTCTCGCTTCATTCTTTCAAACGGAAACAACCCACGGTTCCGGATACCTACACTGCTGCCTGGGTGTCATCTGTTTCTAAAAAGGCCCGCACTCTGCCTCCTGATGAGCCAGGTCCGTCTCAAATACCGGACCATGATCCACTACCACCATTACAACTCGATCAAACGGAATGCCTTCCGTGGATGATGAGGACCATGATTCCTACTTTTCTGACCAGGGCCTCAAGACTGGGTTTGGATTTGCATTGCGCAACAAGGACTCCAAGCCACGCAATCTTCTCGGCCAATTTACGACATTACTAACGTGCCTACTCCGTAATGAGGGCTCACTCCTCGGCAAAGGCGAACCTCTCACCTTCGATAAAGAACCTCCAGCCCCACGTCCCGGCCGTGAAAACAGCTTCTTCCATCCGCTCGGAGATGGCGCAACCAATCCGCATAATTTCGACACCTACGCTGAATGTGAATTCTTATGCAATGAAATTAAGATGGACTTCGGTACAGCTCTCTCCATTCCCAAGAAGGCCGGTATCCCAACCTTTGTCCTTTACGAAAACAACAAATGCCAACGCCTAAGCTTACGAGCGGCCTTACAAGCCGACGTCCTCAAAACACTGCATTTAATGCCTTAGGTGAAAAACACTCATCGGATGCTAGCCCAGTAGAAATTCGCAACCTGTCGTCCCTTAGAAAGCAAGTTTCGCAACCTATCATTCATTGAATTGGCAACCAGAGCACTTTTTAATAACACTCTCCTCCTTCGCGAAATCGCCCTGTCGTCCGCAAATAATGTAAACATATCAACACGACACCGTCTCCGCAACCAACCTATCCATGAGTCGGACACCCTCTTCCATGGCTTCATTCCGACTCTAGCACCACACTTGGACATCTCTAGGAAGCCTAAGCCTCAAAAACAAAACTCCTCGTCCAATCGTCCTTTTCAGAGGAGCAAGCAAGCCAATCCCCGTCCTCCGGCGGACGACTAGCACAAAGCTGCGGCCACGACACCTCCCAGCCGTCCGAACGACAACACGTCCTTTCAGCCGAGAAATCAGCAGTCCTTTCGTGCAGACGCTCCCGCCCCGGCCAACGTAACCAGCAGAAGAGAGCCGCAACGCCCGACCGCAGGAGTCGTGTCTCGTCACCAGGGGGCAGATGTAACTATCGCAGAAACCAACAATGACCTCTCCCGACTCTCTTGCCTTCCAGTTGGAGCAAGATTACGCCACTACTTCCCAGCCTGGCAAAAAGCTAACTCACAACTTGGAAATTCTATCAATCATGGTTTTCGGCCGACACTCCTGCACCAACCACCACTGTCCGCCCCCCCCCCCCCCCCCCTTGGGAATTTTTGCCTCTAACGACACAGTCCCTGTCGTTCGAAGTCTCGGAACTCGTACGGAAATCTGCAATCAAGGTGTGCCATCATCCAGGCCCAGGCTTTTACAGCTCCAGTTTTACCCGTCCAAAGAAGTCAGGAGGCTCACATCTGATATTCAACATGAAACCGCTCAACAAATACATTCACAACGAACACTTCAAAATGGAAACTCTCGAGTTCAAACAAAACGACTGGACGGTTTCAATCGACCTAGAAGACGCCTATCTCCACGTCCCTCTTCATCCAGCAATCACTCAGCCATTTTTCCCGTTTCATATACAACCGAAAGGTAAATGAATTCCGCTGTCTTCCCTTCGGACTGAATGCAGCTCCAAGGATTTTCACGATGATCTTAAAACCAGTCCTGGCAAACACTCGTCAATAACAGATCCAGGCCGGTGCCTACCTAGACGACTGGGCTCTCAACAATCCAGACCCCACATGCTGGAAACCAACAGGGATAAGACCATTTCCCTATTAAACCACCTGGGTTTCGGCGTGAACCACGCAAAGTCACGTCTCACACCAGCTCAAGTATTCACGTTCCTCGGAGCCTCATTCGACCTACGATCAGCAAGAATATCTCCTTCACCGGAACGAATCGAGGACCTCCTACGCCACATCTGATTTTTCCGACAACAAACAAGTTTTTCGGCCCGAGAATTCAACTCCCTCATGAAAATGGACACAATGGCAAACCTTGTCCCATACGGCCGATGGATGGTAGGGTCTTTTCATCGCCACCGAATAGATAACTGGTCCATCGACCAAAACCAACCGGACAATCAGATTCCGTTCAACGAGGACTTTCCCTTAGTCTCTACTATGGTGGTCAGACGTCACGAACCTGACAAAGTCGTTACCACTCCAATACCTCTGCCCGACCTCCTCATCTTCATAGATGCATCAAAGACTGACTGGGGCTCACACCTAGACAACCGGGAAATTTCCGGTCTTTGGTTGACACCATGCGATGATGCGACGACCACATCCACATCCTCGAACTACGAGCAATCCTGCTTGCCCTTCAGCACTTCCTCCCTCAAATCCAGAACAAAGTAATCCAGATACAAGCTGACAACACGACTGCCCTAGCCTACGTCATGAAGGAAAGTGGAACAAAATCGAGATCCCTACACAGTCTAACCTCAGAAGTCTTCAATCTCTGCATCCCAAACAACATCACACTCCTGCCACTCCACAATCCACATCCCAGGCAACAGGAATGTGATTTCTGACTCCCTATCACTGTCAGAAACCACTAATAGGCAAATAGTGCCTCAAGAAATCCATCTGCGTATCTCGCCAACATCTGGGGCACGCCGATGTTAGACCTATTTGCCACGAAGCACAATGCCAGACTTCCCCTCTACATCAGCCCAATCCCGGACGAATCAGCAATAGCTGTAGACGCTCTAACATTCCCATGGCACAACCTATTCGCTTACCTCTTCCCACCCTTCAAATTACTTCAAGTACTTCGGAAAATAGAGGAAAGTTGGAGCCTAATCCTACTAATAGCCCCCCTCTGGCCATCAGCAGCGTGGTTTCCACTCCTCCTAAACCTAGTAGTCGACACTCGCAAGAAGTTTACCCCTTCAACCAGATCTTCTGTCACAACAAAAAGGGTCAAAGCTACACCCAAACCTTGCAAAACCTCAACTTAACATGGGTGGCTACTATCATCAAACTACTCAAAAAGGCTGGAATTCATCATGAGGAAGCGGAACGCATCGCCTCCAAAGAAACAAGAGACTCAACCAATCGCATGTACGACAGTCACTGGTCCAAGTGGATTCATTGGTATATCACAAAACATACAAATCCAATCGACCCCCTTCTACCCGACCTCCCTTTCAACATCGACAAACTGAAAGGTTCAACAATCCTTGCTTATCGCTCCGCCCTAAACTCAGTCTTCAAAGCCGCCAATAGGACCATGTATTAGACGACTATCACATCTCTGCTTTACTATGTTCATTCGAAAACGAACTCCCTACAACCAGACGGACCGTAACCGACTGGGACCTATCCCTTGTCCTGTTATCTCTAATGGAAGAACCATATGAACCCATGCAAGACGGCTCTCTTCATCTCATGACCCGCAAAACTGTTTTCGTTCGTAACCCTAGCAGCCAGCCTAAGATGTTCCAAAATCCAGGCCCTGTCAGCAGACCCTGCCTACTGCATTTTCGGCCCAAACTTCTCGGTCACGCTACACCCAAGAGCATCCTTCAGAGCAAAGACACATAAACCGTCAGAACCTTCGAAACCAATCACGTTTCCAGCCCTCTCCAACATCGTAGGCAACGAACCGGAACGTCTCCTCTGTCCTATCAGAGCACTACGCTTCTACCTAGCCCGTACACAACATGAAGGCATCCGTAGAGGCAGAAATCAATTCTTTGTACCCGTTGAACCCCAAAGCGGCGAAACTTCAGCCGCCATGGTATCACGTCTGATAAGGAAAACTATCGAGGTAGCATATGACAAACTAAACATGAGTAAGAGCATGAGGGAGATGGTTCACGAGGTTAGAGCAGTCTCCACTTCATGGGCCCACCACAACGCCACCCGGATAGAAGAAATTATGGCAACAGCATTCTGGCACCATCAATCAACCGTCACCTCCCACTACCTAAGGGATATGTCACGGGAAGAATCGGGACTACACTGGCTGGGACCAATCGTTGCATCCAGAACCGTGGTCAAGCCCCCTTAAGCACTCGGAACGAAGTAGAAGCAAGCCATCCAGATGGAAGCAAGACTCAAACAACGCCCCTTTTCAGGGCTACCAATCCCTACGAAAGAGTTCCAAATTCCTGTTTCATTCTGTTCTGAATAAAGTGCAAATTTTTTCTCTTCCAGATAAAAAATTTTGGGAGAAAGCCTGCCACCGAATTTTGACGAGGTCTACTGATAATGCAAAATTATCAGGTTAATATGTTTTGGCAAATAAGAAAACATTTTGCTGGCCTCCATTCAGGCTGGCTAAAAATGGTTTCTTTTTGCCTACAACATTCTTAACCTTACTCCCGCCCTACCTCCCCTCTCGAGTTACCGCCTGACACATTGAGAGTAAAATGAATGCCGAAAGCGTCCACACACTCGCTTTTATAAGGGAGGACTGCGACGCGCATGTGGAGTGTGATATGCAAGCAGGCGACCGCGAACTGGAAAAACCTCCAGGGGAACATCACATTCGAGGAATTATCAGGTTAAGTATGTTTTAGGCAAAAAGAACCCATTTTTAGCCGGTCTGGCTGGGGGCCGGCAAAATGTTCTTTTTCTCTGAGTCTTTTTTTTGACCTATGTCGTGGAACTGTAATGTTATCTGTGAAGGTAGGATGACAAAATCCTGATTAGTTAAGGAGAACCGGCACCAAAGATCAAAAACTCGGGGCCTCAAATTTGTCTTTCTTACCTTCGCTAGCGCTAGGCTTTTTCCAAAAGACCTCCAACTTCAAATTTGTGTATCTTCACGGAAAATGGACCCAATCGGCTCTGGTTTTCATCGTTTAATAGCCCTGAACTCTGTCTACGATTCCACGGAAACAGAACTCTACTACTCTAGTCTCCACAGCCATACCGCACGTAAATTCACGTCGCCGTAATAAATATTTATTTGTATCTTGAATTTCTTATAGGCATGAAGCCGACTAGCTTAGTGGTGTTGTAGGAGGGGATGCCAATCGGCACTCAACCACATACATGTAAAAGAGGACCCGTACTCGACGTCTTTATTCTATACTGAGGTGACGATTTTAGGAACCATGAAAACTTCGATTGTACTCTTATTATCTGCTGCTGCAATAATACTTTAATTTAATGCGTTTTAGCATTCCAACACAAGCTGGTTTATTTTAATCTTTTGCTTAGTGCTTTTAAAGCAACCGTTAACGTAAATTTTTTCCATGAACCCTACCTTGTCCAAAAATGGCAAAAACTACTAATTTATTTTACCTGACATTTTATGTTATATCGTGTATTTTATTTCAGGCCTCCGACCATAGTTACCTCATTCGAATGTACAGCAAAAGCCTTTTCCTTCTATTAAACTGTTTATTTTTATTTTGAGCAACAAACTTCGTTTCTCCCCCCCCCCCTTCCTTCAATAGTTGCGATGCCTAACATCGTAGTTTAAACCAAAAAAATGTATAGGCCTATTCACGTTGTTATGAGTTCAAAACTCGATTGCATTTTCCCATGCCCCAAAAGTCGGCAATTCCCTTTGCTCTAATAGTAGCTCCAATTCCATTCCAACCAGATCACAGCATTCACTTCCCCCTCCAGTCAGAGCAGCGCAGCTCCCTCGTCCGTCCGCACTTTCAGTTCCTCATGGTTGAGCGACAGCTTGGCCGGCCTGACCCAGTTCCTCCCTCTCCAGAGGGTCTCTACCCCACTCCAGGCCCCCCCCCCCCCCCAAAAAAAAAAGTAGCTCTGTTGCAGGGATGCGCTTTCCCTTCTCCCTGCACGCTGCAGAGAGAAATCGATAACATAGCTCCAGATCTCAAAGGCTAGAGGTTACTACTACGGTCGGAGCAGAGATGTCCTGCCAGTCTGAGTGTTGCCATGCCGGGCAAGGTAGTAGTTCATAGGTAACTAGTTTAAACTTGAACTTAATTTTCGAACTTTATTTCTAAATTTTAGTCATAAATTTAAACTTAGCTTCTGGCATTGAAAATTAGGGGTAGTCAACCGCCATCGGCATTTCTGGTGTAGGACTCCCATAACTTAAGGGTTTAAGGTCCCCTTCCTAACAAACAGGTTTTTTCTTATTTATGGAAACTCAGTGTATTCTAAATAATCTAATGTAAACGAGCGCCACTGAAAAACGCCTGTTTTTCCAAAAATGAAATTTTTTTTCTTCGAGGCACCCAAATGCCTCGCCGAGGCATATCTGGCCGTTTTCGCAATAATGGTCCGATTTCCACAAACTCTTAGACGTTTAATAGCCTGTCAAAATACAAGACTCTTGGGGAAGCCCAAATCCGGACTTTCCACCAGGAAGAACCATAAAACTACGTTTGAAGATCACCTCAAACTCACTACATCGCACCTTCATCATGGCCGCCATTATAAAATTCTGTATTTCTGTATCTTCATTTTATTCTTTTCTTTTAGGGCAAAAAGCCCAAACATATTAGCTTAGTGTATTGTATGAGGCTTGTACAGACAACCATTTTGAAGTGTGATATTTTTTATTGTGTTTGTCGGCCGCAATCCATATGGAAAATTTCCACAACGATCGAATTTTAACTTTAAACTTTTAAACGTTAAATGTTCTCTGTAACTTAATGCGTTATAGCATTCAATTAAGCTAATTTATTTAACCGCATTTATACTTTATTTATATTCTTTTACCCCCAGAAACGCTACCATATGTCCAAACGTATAAACGCATTACGACCTGGCATTCTACCGGACACGAATTTTTCAGTGTATATATGTTTATTTTAGTTCTCCTCTGGACCTGACTGTGACCCACCGAAACCTACGAATAGCTTGATCTACTATTAAACACTAAAAGAATTCTTGAAAAGATCTGTTCAAACCAAATCCGAAAGTCAAACTGTGCAAAAACTTCGAATTGCCCATTTTGCCCCCCTCCCCAGCCAAAACTAGTTGTGGTGTTTAACACTACAGTTTACCGTTAAAGCTTGTTTAATTTAATAGTAATGTTCTAGACATTACCCAAAGCCAAGTAATAAGCTTTAACAAGAGCCTAATCACGTTGCAAACATGTAAATATTCAATCCGTAGCCAATAATACAAAATAAAGGCCCATTTCCGAAAGTTCAATTGAGTGAAACTCAAAACAGGCCGATCTTTTTCCGTTTTACATGTTCCTACTCCTTCAAACGGCTCTGCACCCAGTTCCTTTGTTCATCCGACTTCTCCTCCCACTTTCCATTGTTCTCGAGGCCCTCAGCCAATCAGACCCCCGTAGCTACCCCGCGAGTCCGCGCTTACATCCGGTAATGTGCATAAAACTCCAGCCCCAGAATGCATAGTTAGCACAGCTCACAGATCTCAAGCTAGAGACCGGTCACGCCAGTCGGGAGTGGAGACGCCATGTCCGGAGAATGCCATGCCGGGCACGATGGTAGTGGTTCGTATGTTATAGTGTAGCTTTTGAAAGTTTAATTTAGGACCCCCATATTCTAAATTCTAGTTTAATTGTAAACTTAACTCTCTAGCTAGGGAAAATTATGGTGGTGACGCCTGTAGCGGCATCTTAGGTTTCTTTCACCCCATAACGTCAGAGTGGTTCTCTTCCTAAAAACCAAATTTTTCCAGTTTATTTTAAATGGATTTTTAATCTAAACTAAATGACGGTTTGATCTTTGTGGAAGGCAAATTGAAACAAACTGATGCCTAAGTGTAAAATTGCCGGGCTTTTTATTACTTAGAACAGTTCTCGAGGGAACTAAGGGAGGTTGATCTTTTTGTGCTTGGAAAACTTAGATACATACCTGTGGACGGTTGATCATAAGAAACATACTGTCAGATAGACTACTATCAGTTGCGGCTGTTTAGTCTTGCGGGTGTCTCCGGGAGCACTCATGATTTACTTTTTCTAATGTGAAAATTTAAAACTTTATTCAAACCAAGTGTGTTTGTCTGAATTTATGAAATACTAAGTGTATATTCAAACTTGCTACTTTATGTAAATGTAAACTTGTTGCCTATTTAAATAATTGGTATTCAAAAGCTTTCGAAGCAAACTATAATGTAAAGTGTACTTTCATTCTCTGTCGCAAAAATAAAACCAGGAGTTTTAAGCTTCAGTCGTTTGCTAGACTTGATTAATTGTATTTTAGTGTAAAATTAAATATGTAGCCCATTTTTAGATTTTAGCTAGTTAAACAGTTAAATCCACCGTTGGTGGCAGCGATACCGACAGTTTAAGGTTAGGCCCCTTTAATTAGGACCGGCGCTTCATCCCCCATGCTGGGACAGTGTCCATGCTGTGTTGTATAACGAAAAAAGTCGTCGTAAACACCGTAGAAACCTCAAGCTGACAGGGTTGGGTTTTTGACGTCGAAAACCAGTTTTTGACGTGACATGTCGAAAACCCGTCAAAAACCGTCGAAAACTGTCAAAAACCGTTGAAAACTGTCAAAAAGTGTCGAAAACACCCAATATTCGTCTGAAACACAAATTTAATAATCCATTATGTTAAAGGTTTACAGGATAAAATAAGCTATGTAATAAGAAAATTTTAAATCTTATAAAAGCAACTTCAAAAGATCTTGATTTGATCATATCCAGTCAATCTCCATTCCTCCACGTAGCATCCTGTAGCAAAATACAAGCTTGGTTGCTTTTTCAACGCCTAACCTGTTACGCAACTTTGAGTGGACAAAACCAAAGTTAGAAAAGATCCTCTCAATAGATCCAGAACTAGGTGGGGCACAGTGAAGTCGTATCAGTAATTTCACAAAATTGTTAGGCAACTTGCTTTTTGTTAGACCTTTCCACCAAATACTAGCTTTCATACCTTTGGCTTTAAAGAAACTTGCAGGATAGGGCTCGCTTTCTGCTTCAAATGCAATAAGAGGAGAAATGCCATCTTCTGGGAGCCTATCACACAGCCAGTTCCGAGCTTGTTCTTTTTGTTGATCACTTAACCTTTCTCCTTTGTACTTTGGATCAGTCATGTAGGCCAAGAAGTGAAGTGGTTGCAGTGCATCCTTCAACCGAGCAGCAATGATTTGTCCATACTGTGTTAAGTTTTTATCCTGCAAGAGTCCAAGCCATTCATGGCAAGCATCAGCTAGTGTTGCCGAATCTCCTTGAAGTTTATCCAAAGAATTTCCAACTGATTTCAGTTGAATTTGAAGGTCTTTAGCTTGCCTATACAAGTTGTAGTTGTTCGCTAACTGTCTGATTCTGGGCTCTATGACCTCTTCATTTTCTTCACAAATCTTCAAATATGCTGACCTGTTTTTCAAGAAAGTATCGAGACAAGTCAGTTGGCTGTTCCAGCGAGTATCATTTGGAAGTTGCGGCTTAACAGTTTCTGGCTGTTGCTTCAGCCAAGCTGCAGGACGGTGATGCGTGCGAAAATACTTCTGCACTTCGATGATGTGTTTCATTACTGCTGCAGGAGTAATTTCCTGGCCCAACAGATTCATCCAATGTGATGAACAACCATACACAATAAGTTCACTGTCCTCTTCCTGTATCAATTTCTTCATTTTATCCATCTTTTTTTCATTATCTGTGACTATAGTTTTGACATGGCATCCGTACTTTTCACTAGCAAGTTTCATTGATTCCTTTAATTTATCCCTGCAAAATTCAGCAGTCTTCTGATTGTCACTGCAGTCACTAGCCTCCAAAAAGTACACTTTATGTTCTACTTGTAAACATGATGCTACCACAGGATCATTGTGAATGTTACTCCAACCATCTTGCACAAGTGTACATTCTTTGCCATTCAACTGAGATTTCATTTCGTTTTCCAGATTGCTGGTTATTTCATCTAGCAGGTTACCAGACAATTTCTTTCGATTTGGTGGTTCATAGCCAGGCCTCAACATCTTCACCAGTGTGATAAATTCTTTATGTTCTACTGCATTAAAAGGGATGTTGCAAGCAAAAAAGAAATTTGCTACTTGCACATCAAGTTCATGCTTGACACCAGAATTTGTCTTCACAATATATTCATCCATCTCTCTTTGCATTGTTCTTGGACGTTTGCTTGGATGAGTTTCTGCATTATCAGGAGAGCTCAATTCTGAAATAGCAGCACAAGAGCTGGAGGTTTCTTGATCTTTTTGTAGTGGAGTATTTTCACTTAAGTTCATTTCTTTCTCTGTAGTGACTTCTGTTGTTTTTAAGCACTTAGCTGCATGTGCTTTCATCCTGTCCACTCTGTTGGACATAATATGATTGCAGGTTTTACACTTTGCTACTACCTTTTTATCTTCTGTAAGACACCAAAATTGTTCCCAAACAATGTCCTTTGGCCTACCTCCTTTATCCATGGTTGTAAGACAGGCAGTAAGATGGTCCAATACCAAAATGGTTGTAATACTGTGGCAGGCAGTGATCAGCAGGTGAAGATGTGCTTCCTTCACTGGTGCAATTCAACAACTGAATGACCAGACAGCAAAGGTTGCCACTCTACTCTACAGGCTGCCAGGTCAGACTGCTGCCTTAATCCTCAAAGGAATTTTTTTCCAGGAAATAAAGGGTTTCTGATAAGGGTGTCTAATATGGTGCAAGGCATGAAAGTAGGTCAACTAGCCAAGTAACCCTTCACAAACTGATACATCTTAAAATAAGATTTTAAGTTTTATGTTGGTAGGCAATAAATTAAGCAAAAATGATATTTTTTTTCTAACTGATACAACTTAAATAGCAATAATATTTTTTTTATAAATTCGGTACGATAGTAGGTACTACTATTACTAGTAGTAGTAGCAAAATCAAACTATTTACAATTGTAATAGTTATAAAATTTGCGTTTTTTTTTTTATAATGTCGGTTAACAGTGAAATTTTACGAGTTTTTGACGTGTCGAAAACCATGTCGAAAAGGGGTTTTTGACATGACGGTTAAAACCATGGTTAAAACCGGATATTACCGACGCTTGTCAAAAACTTGCCAACCCTGCAAGCTGAAACTCCACGTACACCAGGGAAACCGGGGGCGTTACAAGCACCTAAGCCGTCGTAGCGTCCGCCGTTACACTAAAGATCACCAAGATCTAGCGTATATTATCGTTGAAGCAGAGCTTTCAAATGGTTGTTTCCATATAATACTAATCTTGATTCAGTGTGATGGTTGAGTGATTTTAGTGCAAAGGTTGCTAATTTTTTTCAAAGACTTTTACAGTGTAAGGATCATTTTGTAACTTAGAGAGTTGTGATAACTCAAGTTGACTTTTCTTGTCAAAATTATGTAACGAACTCAATTTTAGTTCTACTGCAAATTTAATGTAAATCCCAAGTGTGCTTTCAATTCAAAGCTTTTAGTTTTATTCTTGTGAACAACTATTTAACAAATGTAAATTGTTGGTCGTAAATGTCTTATTAAAATACAAAAGATTTGTTTTAAACGACAGTTTGACTTCCGAGTCCGATTCAATTTGCAGAGTTAAAATAACTAAAAATCATTTTTATTTTAAACTCCGGATAGGCAATTAAATCCACACCCATCGTGGTGGCAGCGAACCGTGATTAGATAGTACAGAAATTCATCGTTAGGACTTGAGATGCTCTACTCCTAACCGTGCAGTAGACACTGCTGTGCTGTTTTTCCGCCAAAGTCAACCCTTACCAGAAATTCTTATAAGATGTCTTAAAAGAAAATCTAATAAGAATCTTATAGGAAAGTGGGACTTATGCCTATAAGAATTCCTATACATCTTATACAGACTTCTTATTAGATTGTATAGTGCTTTCTTATCAGATCATATAAGCTAGTCTTATTAGATCTTATACGTTATTCTTATAAGATCTTATAAGTTAGTCTTATAAGATCGTATATGATATTCTATTGGATCTTATAAGCTGTTCTTATAGGATCTTATAGGATGTCCTTATTGGATCTTAGAGGATGTTCTTATCGAATCTTATAGGATGACCTTACTGGATCTTATAGGATGTCCTTATTAGATCTTATAGGATGTTCTTATGGGATCTTATATGTTCTTATGTGATCTTATAGGATGTTTGTGTGGGATCTTGTACGACATTCTTATAGGGTCTTCAGGTTATTCTTACTGGAACTGATAGGATATTCCTACGGCAGCTTATAAGATGTTCTTATAGGATCTTATAGTTTATGCTTATGAGATCTTATAAGATTCCTATCGTAGTCTCATAAGCTATTCTTATTAGATCTTATAAGTAAAGCTATTACAATTAAATAGGTAACAATAATTTAGCTTGTTAAAATTGTCTGCAAATTTTAGATGCTTAGGTTTTGTAGTGATATAAATAAATAGAATTAGCTATAGTATATATGCGCTGTAGCCATTTTGTTTATTTATATCGCTACAATAACTACAGCAAGCATGTTTTAAATTACATTTTCAGCAGATTTTAATACTTGCGGCAACTTACTTTAAAGAGACAAGAAAAACAGCACCTGAATGTTTCATGCCTAACGGTACTAAAATGGCATCTAAATTTTAGTTAGGTGTAAAGTAAAAAATAATGTTACTGCAGTTGCTATTTTGGCAAGTAGGGACCAAAACTAACTTACTCCTTGCCAAAGTTCGGTCGCCATTTGGCAAGTAGTGAGCAACATTGATGAAGATTGGGCTTATCTCTAAGACAAAATATTGCAAATTTTCACATTTTGTTCAGAAGCACGCTTGTGGCACGCTTCACCAGTGTTGGTTACCAGATGCCAAATAGAGGAACAGAACTATTCGAAAGATGGCGACTTCAGTTAGGGCATACTCGCCAAAATGGTGACTGTGAATCCCAAGCCTCAAATTATCAGAGGCTGTCTCTGGAATAGGATTGATAGAAACAAACGTTTGTGGCATTGCATTCAGAATTTAAGGGTTATTCAGTTAATCTAAAAATGTAGTAGCACTTACTTTGAAATACGGGAATCATCTTCATAACACAGTATACGCACAATTTCAAATAAATAAAGATATCAGTACCAAGATTTGCAAATTTTGGACTGTCAATACTCTGAAGATAGGGTTTCAGATGAGTCTTCTTCAGGCAAAAACAGAAAAATAACGTCACTATGTCATGTTCTGTTTGATTGTAACGACGTTCGAACAGAACATGACATTTTTTTATATATTTCTTTTATTATTTTAAATTTCTTTTTGAGCCTTAAGTAATTTAATGCTCGTGTTGCTGAACCGGCTCAATTTTGAACATTACCAGACTTTCTAGAGAATAAGAAATATCTGGTAAAGGAGGTGCCAACCTAGGAATTCAATCCGGGAAACCTCTGATCATCTTAGGGGCCGAAAGATTGTCCAGAATTTGCCAGAATAGTTCCCATAGCCGCTGAAGGAGCATGGTAGCCTCTCACGCTGCTCTGGCCGGCAGTCCCGGCGGGGACTTTAAGATCCCCTTTCCAGGGGTTCGAACAGATCAATAAACCTCCAGCAACCAGGCTGAGCTCATTCACCACTCAGCCATGATGACACACATAGTGACGCGATTTGCTGTGTTTGCCTGAAGAAGACTGTCGTCTGAGCCCCAGCATCTTCAGAGTATTGACAGTCAAAAATTTGCGAGAAGATGTTAACACTGATATCTTTAGGTAATCAATTAATATTTTAGTACTAACACCAGTATCAATTCCAAACTGGATAATTAGAACAACACAATAAATGAGTTAGCCTGAAATAGGAAAAAAAATTGCTGTAACTTTTTCGATGGCTAGATTTCTGGCAGTGGCAAGCTAATTTCCATTTTTCCTGGCCACCTTGTGACTGACACCTTATTTTTATTTGTGAAGGTTGACGTGTTGGTACCTTAAATTATCAAGGATCAAAATTGTTCAAATTGATCACTAAAATACATTCTTGATCTCTTTTTCTTAGACACTTGGTGTTGATGTGATCCAATATTATTTTTTCTTTTATCCCCTAAAACTTTTATAAAACTTGTGTAGCCTACCGCTGTTGATACAAGTTTAAAATTGTTGACAGTTGACTACCGCACCGTGAATATTCATCCTGCACTAAACCACTTTTTCCTCCTAACCTGAT
>JAHWFP010032241.1:69206-86348 GCA_023313725.1 Lithobius niger
TACCATGTGTCCACAAAGATATGAAATTTTATTCATGCCTCACCCAATGACCAATTTTGATCTGTAACTACTACTTTTACTGCATCGTTTCTTTTTATTTCTAGTGAAAAGAAATCGGTGCAGAGGGACCTGAGAACCAATCATTTTTTTAATGGCCCTACGTTTTTTTTTTTTTTACAATTTGTTTCAAATGTAGGCAGGACAGACACTCAAGTCCAAGATAAAACGTTCATGTGCTACCACATGATTGTTTTATATTAGGCTTTTGCGTCGATCCTGCCTACCTTTTGAAAAACCTACAGTGACATTTAAGACAATCAGACAATTTAAAAATGGTAGCTTGGTTCCATTTTTCTAACTTTTTTAATTTGTTGCAGCATTTTTTTTTTAATGATGTTTTTTTTTGTAAATTTTAGAACAAATTTTAACACTTGGGTCTTCTTCCATATTGAAAAATTACTAAAATATACCTACAACAAAACAGGAAGAAAACATGCAAGGCCTGAAATCAGCAAAACTCATTAGTCTAGGCTACATGTGTGCCTAAGTGCATATTTTGAACAAGGATTATGAATTTAAATCATAATTAGGCCACTTCAAAATGATTTACATTAAAAGCAACAATCCACTTAAAATTATTCACGGCACTAATTTAAATTTTTCACACATTATTAGCTTTCAAAGCTATGTTCATAGGGCACAGAAAAAAAAGTTTTGCTGGTCGGACATTAACCTCTTCCAAAGGGGTAACCACACTTTTTTTTTATTATTTATTTTTTTACTTCCTATTACTTTCTTTGAAAATTCCATAATGGCTTCTACTCTGAAAGTTCGTCATTCTTAATAATTGATTGTTGAAAACAGATTGTTACGCACAATTTCAGAATCAAAATACTGTACCAGTATTCTTGCAAATTTTCAACAGACCGACGACGTTTGTCTTCATCAGGCCTAACCTACACAACTCAAACTTTTGTCAACTACATCGTCACCGTGGAATTCAGCGTTCAAAATCTGCGCACGTGCATGGCGTGGCCTCCTATATTTATCGTGCTGGTTCATCCACTCCTTTGTGAGTCGCCTGGTAAACTCATCTCTAAGGAGGAAACGAATTCCCGGATTGGATGGGCCTTGAGTGTTCATCAAAACGACGTCATTTTTAACATGTTGCTGGATCACCAGGGATTCCAGTCCCCTCAAGTGCCGATCATGTGGGACATTTGATTTTAGAAGTGTAGTAGTTCTTCCCCAGCCAATATCATGCTTTGTCATCATGTGATGGGTAGTGATGCTGTTGCTATACACTTCATTCCTCGTGTAATCCATATGCTGTCCTACCCTCGTTCGGACGCCCTTCCTAGTCTCACCTATATAAACAGCATCGCACCCATCACATGGCTCACAATATACACCTTCTCTCGTATTTTTAACCCTAGCTAACACTTCATTTTGGTCACTCCCATTCTCCACCTTCTTTCTCTTCTTAAGGAGAGCATCTTTCAGGTTGTTGTCATTCCTGAGAAAGGTTTTGAAGCCTCTTCTTTCTAAAATTCCCTTAAGTCTCTCGCTCGTTCCTTTTAGATACGTAATTCTGACGTTTTTGGTCTTTGTCACATCATCCTGCACAGTAGGTCGTTTTTGTCCCTTCGTTAAAAGCGCTTTTTTCATCATCCTGGTTAGGAGTCCCGGAGGATATCCAAGTTTTATAAAGCGCCCCTTAGCATTGTACAAATGTGGCTGAGCAAGCTGGCTGGTGGAAGAGTGCCTCACAATCCGATGAAACTCATTCTGCGCTATGGCTTTTATTGCTCTGCTGGATGTCCTGACGTATAAAGAATTCCTCGTTCAGTTGCCATCTCTTTTCTAAAAGGTTGATAAGTGAGGCGTCCATCGTCTTCTCGTCTGATTTTCACATCCAGAAATAGGATAGAGCCATGAACTTCAGTCTCAACAGTAAATGCCAGATCCTCGTGCCAGTTATTTACCATCTCATGAATCTTCTTCAACTCCTTCTTCTTTAATACAGCCAACACGTCGTCGACAAAGCGCTTCCACCGCCTAGCCTCAGTGATTGAAACCCGGACAAACGCATCTAAATGCTACATCACCAACTCAGCGATGATCGGTGAGCACGAATACCCCATCGGGGCTCCTCTTATCTGCCAGAAAGTTTCCCCATTAAACTCGACATAGATGTGTGCCAGCACTACTTTTAACAATGCTCTGTCCTTCTTGAAATCTCCCCTTGGAATATTATGTCTTTTCGCCGATTCTCCCAACATCTCCAGAATCATCCGATGTGACAAACTGGGAAACAACTTTATTACGTCAAAGGAGACTAATATCTCGTCCTCCTCAATCCTAAAACCATCCAGCTCAATTAGGAGATCTTTGGTCTTTTTCAGCCTGCTCGGAGAATCCACATACTTTTTCAACAGATCAGCTACCTTCCAATCAATCTTTTGGCATGGACCTCCCTTTGCCGATGTAATTAGTCGAAGGGGCCTGCCTTCCTTATGCGTCTTTACCTGAGCAAAGATCTTGGGTAAATACTGTGATGGTTTTGGGGCAAGGTCCATCTGCTCCTCCTTTGTCAGATGTCCTCAGGCGATTCAGGCTAAACCACGCATCATTTAACGGCCTATTCTTCAGATCTTCCTCCGTCTTCACATACATTCCAGAATTCATGATATCCTCTCACCAGCTTATTATGCTCACTCGTATCAAGAACTACAGTCTTATTTGCCTTATCAGCCTTGCAAAAGGTCAAATCAGCATTCTTACTCAGTTTTCGGAGGGCTTTCACTTGCTCGTACGACACATTCGGTTTTACCTTCATTTGCTTTTTCAGAGCAATCTGTTGTAGTTTTAACCTAATCTCAGGATCCCACGTAAATCCATCCAACAGCAGCTGGATGTCAGTAATCACATTAGCCAAAATATTCACATCCGTTTTGGGGGGCACCGAATAAATTTTAAGTCCAAATCCAGAACGCTAAGCTCACACTCGTAGAGGGCAACACTAGAGTGGTTCTCGACATTCACAAACCTACTTTCAAAGGAAGTTTCACTTTCGTTTTCGCTTACATTTTTCTCCCAATTTTCTGGCAATGCCAGCTCATTCATTATTGACGAATAAGTCAAACAATCATTTTTTTTTAGTTTTTGTAGTACATTTCCTTGGCCTTGTGTTATCTGAACCAAAGTGCTCTTGTTAAGTGTAACAAGAGCTCAATTTTGGACCAATGTTTTCAAAAGAGAATGAAGTCTATTAAGGGGAGGGATAAATTGGGGATTTGAAAAGGGGACTCGTGTGTAGATCTCGGGGGCCGAGATAATGTTTAAAATAGATCCCGTAGCCCTTGAAGAAGGTTGGTAGTCTCTCACACTACACAGGTGGTGAATGTTAGCTGTGATTTGTCTGAGGTTCCCTTTTCGCTCACCAACCTGATAAAATTCGATGAAGATAGTCTTTGTGTAAAGACTATAACCTGCGTTACTTCCCTTAACAATCCTAAATTTTTAAATAATTTTTTAATAAATGTACGCATATATTAATTGCTGCTGTAGGTCCTTTCTCGCTTATGTATAAAGGGCTTTGTAGGTTGCTGTCAAGCGCAGCTAACTCGATAATACGTCAGATATACCAACAACAAAGTTTGCTCATTTTAATGAGCTAACATTTATTGTGCAATAAAGTTATATTAGTAACTTTAAGCTAAAAGTTTGACAAAAGAATAAAAATTCTCTGTAATGCAATATCGTATTAGCTTGTCTACAGTGTCTTAAGATGCGCACGTTCCTATTCAAATATCGTACTGGCAGGATCTTGCAAAGCTTATGTGAAAATGGTTAAGATCTAGTACATAAGATCCTACCAATTTCATAAGATCCTGCCAGGTTAGATATTTGAAGAGGAACTTCTGCAAGATCTTAACCCTTGACTAGGATCGTAAATAGTATCGTACCAAATTTAATAAGATCTTGACAAGATCTTGAAAGTCAGGATAAAATAACAGGATTTTGTACAAGATCTTGGCAGGTTTGTAAAATCTTGCTACATCATGTAGGAACCTTCCATTTCTAAAAAGATCACGCAGGATTCTACAAGATTTCAGCATGGGTGGGGACATTACATTTTTCTGAAGTGCAGTAATTTTTTGCAATACCGAAACCAAAAGATACTCATTCTCGGCAAGATTTACGATTTAAGTCAGTATTAATCTCTTATGGGAAAACATAGGAACACTAAGTTTCTTATAGCGACGCTTAAAAGGCAAACTCATACAAATTATACGAATTCTTACTGGGATTCTAATAAGATACAATCGTATACGAACCCTTATATGATTTCTCCTAGGTATTCTTATAAAACGGAACCTAATATGAAGCCTTATAGGATTCCTTATAGGAATTCTTATAAGACAAAACCTTACATGAAACCTTATAAGATTTCTTATAGGATGTCTTAAAGGACGAAACCTTATACAAAACCTTATATGATTCCTTATACGAATTCTTATAGGACAAAACCTTATATGAAACCTTATAAGATTTCTTATAAGACTGCCTATTACATACAAGATCTTATAAGGAAATTTCACATTCTTATATGAATTTCTGGTAAGGGAAAACAGTCACTTATGAGTACTAACTTAACTGCAACTTCACCAGATGTCGGTGCCAGACAGTAAGCACCTCAAGACCCTGTAAGCGGTGGGATTTAAAGGTGCTGTGCCACTACACACTTTCCCCCCTGCCATACTACCATACCAGTTTCATCTTAAGAAGATGATGTCGCAGTACAACTACAAACTGCAGCCCCCTAGCTTGAGATCTGTGAGCTGTGCTAACGACTGATAGCTGCTGGGGGTTTTTATGCTAACAGGGAGGATCCAGCCAGCCTAAGCGCGGACGTCGAGGATAGCTGTGCCCTCCTGATTGGCTGAGGGCCGAGAGAACAATGGAAAGTGGGAGAAGCTGGCGGTTTTACAAACGGATTGTTTGGAGCAGCTTTAAAGGATACAAGGCTTGAAAAAGAAGGTGCATTTCAAGTTTTACTTGATTAATAAAGTGAAAGCCTTTTAAATTAAACTGGATTGAATTCATTTAACTGAAGGAATGTTCAGTTCTATTTACAAGTTTAATAGAAGGAAAGCTAGTTGTTTTGGCTTGGGAATGCTGGTCACAATCTGCGATTTTACTGGAGATTTTAGTGAAAACTATTTGCAACAAAATTCTGAGTCCGGTAAAATTAAATTTTAAAATAAATCGTCTTGGTAGGGTTCATGGGGCAAGTTAAAATAGCAAAAGATTAAGTAACTAGCTTAGTAAGAATGATATAACACATTTAAATATAAATTATTTGCAGTGGCAGATAACTAGTTTGGTGAAAGTCGGACATTTTTCATAACATTTGTGATCATTCAAGTACAAATAAAAAATATCGTTTTAAGTGTGTAATCCAACATGTATGTAAGTACGAAGGGGCCCCCCCTCCTATGAACACAACTAAGCTAGTGTATATCGGCTTTATGCCTAAAAGAAAATCATGAAAATAAATACAAATGTACTATGCTCAAAACTTAGAAAGAGGTGGTGAAAGTGGATTCCGAACAATGAAACATTGTTACAAAGCCATTGTTGGCAGAACCTACTAGTTTCTTGATTGGCGCTCGTTTGACAGCGGTAATTTCTTCCCCCCCCCCCCCCTCTTTCCCGACATAACTTGGTAAAGGCATTCTTGCCTGCTCTAGCTGCAAGGAAACAGTTAGGGTCAACAGTAGTTCAGCTGTTCATTTTGTTAGTTAAGCCTATTATTGGTGATATTCTTAATCATATCAAAAACCATGAACTGGTAAAAGGGGCCCCCAAGTTCCGAATGGTTCGGCCCTTCAAAGGAGTGATATCAACACACCAAAACATTCGCTAAGTTTATTGCACCAAACTAGAACAGCAATGTTAAAGCAATGTTCGGTAGCAATGTTAAAGCAATGTTCGGTGGCAATGTTAAAGTTTTCATTTAACCTCCAGCGTATTATTCGGTGCGATTAACTTGGCGAAAGTTTTGCTGTGTTGGTATCACTCCTTTGAAGGGCCGAACCACTCGGAACTTGGCGGCCCCTATTACCAGTTTTGGTCTTTGATATGTTAATAATAGTTCGGACACATGTTCACCGAACCCAATAAAGCTTGTATACTAAATGTGAGAGGAAAATTTTAAAGACATCAGAGAAATTAAGCATCGAAATTTCGGCTTTAACATGGGAGGTTGAGGTCAAACCTTACAGTAATTCTACCGCCTTTTCTAATATTGATGCAAACCTGTTTCCTTTGCCTTTTGGACGTATTACGTCAGGTTTTCTGAGCTGGAACTGAACCCTTGATCTTTGATAGCAATTATCGAGGGTTAAATTCCACCATAGGTTTGCAACTGTTATTTATTTATCACTATGGTCACCTAAAAAACAAAACTAGTTTCACGGGCATTGCGCGCCACCAAAAACCTTCGACTCCAGCTTTTTCTATGTGCTTGCTTGTTGTGTAATGTGATGGACTCATTCAAAGGTTTGGCAAGTTTATCAGTGGCTTATATAACTTCAAGAAAAGAATTGCTGCCCACACAGAGAATATTTTCTTCCTTTCCGAGAAACAACTTTCCTATTTTTAAATAGCCTAACCGACGCCATTTGTCCTCCTGTACTGCTACTAACTCTTGCTGCTCTAGAAAAAAAAACTAGTATAGCATGATTTAAAATAAGAAATTTCCGTGTGTACAGGTGTTACCCCTCGATACATGTCATTTGTTTATTAAATTTTTGGTGAGAGACATGGTATCTTCGTCAGATCACTACGCAGTAAAGCAAGTATGACCAGATCAAAATAACTTTAGAACGATAGGGCTCTACCTGAATTCTCATAGCATGACCCAAAATCGGCGAATGGTAACATTTTGGTGTAATATTGTCCCCATTGTTGTTAGATTGCTAGGTTTGCTTTGGGAGGGAATAGAGGCTTGCAATTATTTACTTGGAAAGAAGTCTGTAAACTTACATTACGTTTGGCCTAAATTTGCAAAAAAAACAGATTGCACTATACATACACTTTACTAAGTGTGGGCTTGGGTGGATGATGAGCCCCTCCCCCGCCCGACCCCAATACTCAACGTCACCACCAGAGAATAAAACAATAAAAAATATTGCATGCTAAAGTTGGAAATCAAATGAATAAACTTGGCTTTCATTTATTTTATTTTTCATAAGTTAACTTTTAATTTCATTTAAATAAAATAAAAATGTATTACATCGGACAATAGTATAGGAAACCACACGTGTTGGAGGTGCTAATTGTAATCGTAGATAACCCAAGATATGGGTTCAATTCAGCCTTCTGAATTTGTTTGTTGGGGGGGGGGGGGGTTTGCGAGAGACAGCTTTAACAACAACAAAAGGAAAAGCCATTTTTGTAGCCTAGTAATACAGATTTTATGCAGTCAGCGCTTTCGCAGGCTTTCGGACTTAGTATCAATTGGTTGTTTGAGGGTGGGGAAGGGGTAGCATAATGTTGTTCCTCACACCTCCATTTGCAGAACTTGACTGAATCCGTGGTAAAATTACACTTGTATATTTTGCTTTAGTTTGTCTTTCCTAATGCTTTGATGGACGTATTAACAGATTCCAGTTACGTTATGCAAGCAATCGTCTTATCTTCAGCCTCGTTTCTTTTCAGATTTCCGTAAGTAGACGCCAGTTTTAGTTTGAAGCAAAGGGTGTAAGAAGAGGCACAATCGTGAAAATTTAAAATAGTAGACCTGCCAACACTGCCCCTCGAATTTACATTGTTAGAAGAAGAGTACAGAGCAGCAACTACATTGTCCCTTTTGCCGTCGTGGGGCATTTAACCCGTTTTATTTTGTGATCCCTAGAAACTAAAATAAAACTGACCAACAACGAAACAAGCCATTATCACAACCACATTCTTTATGTTGATATTGTCAGCATTTTGGCCGGCTGCTTATTGTTTTTTTTTGGGGGCTTATAGGGCTACATACATTCGCTCACATAGTAAGCTAACCTTACTAACTTAAACCTACCATAACACTAAACCAAATGCCCAACAGAAGGCCACACAACAGCTGCAACGACCACGGCCGGCTGCTTAGCGAGGCAACAATGGCGTTTAAACAATGCATTTTTCCCACTCATCGATTCCTTAAGTCTGGACTAATTGTTGTGTTTATTTAAGCCGTTAGTGTCTCCAAATTACGTGAGGTCGGTGGGAAGTCCTGTGTTTGAGTCGTAGTCGGGGTAGTTGGCTTTTATTTCTTTCTTTAGCAAAACCAATCTTTAATGCAACCTGATTGCTTCTTTTACCCTTTTTCTTAAGATTTATTTTTGATTTACGTCAGTTTATTTTAGAACATTACCCTTATGTACGTAGCTTATATCATTACGTCTCCCCACCCCCCCCCCCCCCCTTTTTGTATGTAGACAACGTTTTCTATTCCGTTATTAGTGGCTTAAAACTTATTTTTGAGAAATTTGCATAATGTGTTGGCTGCTGTGTTGGGCTTTCTTCGAAGTTTGGTTTTGACCACGTGCTGAAGCTTACGTTAGCGTTTCTTTTACTTCTTTTCCTCCAAAACCCCCTTCTCTTGGTCAAGCTCATTATTGTCCTTAGTAGGGTGTAAGGAAAATATAAGGTGCACTACGTGATGTTATATTAAAGTTCGTTGGTTTTATGCTAACGGGACAGAGGCTGCTCATCGAAGCTCGGCGTCTTCAAAAGTTTGACTACAGCAGACGCGTTGTGTGTGTTTCGATAGATGGTTATTTTAAAACTTGTGTGCCGAAAAGTGGTACGGCAAATGCCGTACCAGCCGTACCGCTTCCTACGGCCATGGGAGGGAGGCGGCATCGGATTGTCTTGAAGGTGTTTAACGGTGTCATGGACGATTTCACGTACGACACTGCGGCTGACGCTGAGGCCTTTCCGGGAAGAGTTGGACGACAGGTCGAGCGGCCATTTCCGGTCCGGAGAGCTGGAAAATTTCGCACGGCGGAGATTCCGCTTGGATGTACGGTAGGAGGTATTGACGACTTGTAGAACGTGCTGGAGGGACGACAGATCCTAAAGGGCGGGAGGCGGCGTGAGCTGGCCCGAGAGGAGTGGAGAGTCAGACGAAACGACAGCAGGAGCAGGCGTGACATCGAGAGGTGTCGTGTGGGCTGGTTTGTAAGCGGCGAGTTCGAGGGCGGAAGCCCAGCGGTTGCCAAGAGCAAGAACACGAGGACCAATGGCGGACGAAGCGGGAGCTTCAGAAGCGGCGGCCATCTTCGGCGTGGAATCCAATTTCCCAAACGACAGTCAGGGAACCGAAGAACGAGGTGGCGTGGAGACACCTCTGGAAGAAAATGAATGCCGAAAGCATCTCCGCTCTCGCTTTTATAAGAGAGGACCGCGCCGTGCATGCAAACAGGCGTCCGCGCACCGGATGTAACCTCCAGGGGGACATCACAGTTGAGGAATGTAATGCTAAATTACCATAAGTTGTTTTGGCAATAAAGAATATATATTTTCAACTATAACTATAACTATATTTATATTTATAACTAGAAACGATTGTTGTGAATGAACTGGTGTAATGGGCGGAGATTGAAGATCAGTCGGAAGTCTCCGGTCTTCTTGGGACAAAGAAAGATGCAACTGTAGAATCCTGGCTGATCTGGATTGGGACTGGGCCCGATGGCTGCTTTTAGTAAAAGGCGCTTATTTCCGCAGAAAGTAGGTCAGAAGCGACCATGGCCTGTAAAGGGCTTTGGACAGAAAACCAGATTGGAGAGGATACCCGGACTCCAAAAATCAAAAACCTCGGAAGAAAAAGACTAAAATTGCAAGGCCTGCACCTGCTTAATTTTAGTTTTTATTGCCTAACCGAAAATATACATTACCTTATTTACACTAGCAGTTTGCCCTCAGAGCTGTTGATTCCCCTAGAAGTTGAAGATGCCTTCCCTGCCTGGCTCGTACCTTACCGTGCATGCGTCGGGCTTCCTTATATAAACCCCCGCGCAGCAGCAGATACCATCATTTCTCCCTATGCCAGAACCTAGCTCATGGCGGGGAGGCTAGGGCGGGAATTAAGGTAATGTATATTTTCGGTTAGGCAATAAAAACTAAAATTAAGCAGGTGCAGGCCCTGCAATTTTAGTCTTTTCACAGCCGACGAAAATATACATTACCTTATTTACACTAGCAGACTTTGTAACCCGGCGGAGGGCTAGGTGCTACCCTCAATAGAAGCCGGAGCGCAAGTCTGGCAACCCGCGGTACGAGACGGCCGCCCCAGGCACGAACGGCCTTATGAAGACCCAACTGCTGTCCTGACCACTTTAACTTTGGAGCGGAGAAGGAGTATCCGCCTAGCGGCAAGGGCGGATAACGATACGTGTTATCCGCCAAGGATGCGTGAGATCAGGTGTGCGGGAGTTTGTTATATTAAATTATTATTTTTTTAGTATTTTATTTTTATTTTTTTGAGCTTCATCGCATGCAGGGGTCTGTCAAATGGGGACAAGGATAAGAGATCAAGCGTAGATCTTCTTGTCTTGTGGGAGGCTTTGATGGTGTGCGAATCTTGAAATGTCGGAGCAGGAGCATGGAAGACTAGAGCGATCCGATGAGGCAGCCGGTGGTGTAGGATAACCAGCTCAACTATGGCAGAGAGCGTCGGTGGTCGGAGCAGGAGCGATGAAGGCATTGCTGAGGGACTGCGTCCGTTCTTGGTCCCTGTGCTAGGTTGTGGTGCGTTCGTGTCAGGTTTTTTTTTTTTGGAAGGAAAGGACGAAGGTTCTGGTGTGGAAGGAAAAACTCTAAATAGGTGCTAGGAAGGAGTGCGGATGAACGAGAGTTTGGCGAGACGGATACACATGAAAGTCGGGACTATCATGGGTGGGCTTCTCGGGATGGTAAGAGTTCAGGATGGCGTAGCAGCAATAATCCGGTGTCGTACGGAAGCCGAAGACCACCCCGGTTGCTTTGGAGCGACAAGGGGAGCACGGCATATCACCGTCCGCTGTCCGGTTGTTGCGGCGGATGCCGTAAAAGTCGGGGGCGTCATCATACGGCCATACCGAGTATCGGGAAAAATTGGGCAATTGAGGAGTGACAGCAGATTGTTGACGACGGGCCCGATCCGCCCGTTGCTTGGATTGAAGATGATGTTTTCTAATTACTGTCCATTGAGAAGGGGATATCGTGACACAGACTTTGCAACGGTGTTGCGATCCATCGCACAGACGGTGGTGCTGGCAACAAGGATGGGGATCCAGTCTGGGTTTTGGAAGAGGAAAGGCAAATCCAGGGCACTTGCATTTCTTGGGTGAAGGAACGTTGATGGTGGCGAGCAAGAAAAATAGAGCTGGGAGGGGTATGATCCGATTTTTCCGATGAAGAGCTCTCCGCCATGGTTAAGCTGGATGCAGGAGGAAGCGGCGGAGGCGTCTAGTGGCAAAAGGTGGCAACCTTGGTCCTAGTGTCCTACGGATGAGGGTAAGGCGGGTAGGTGCTGAAACAGGAAAGACTTGGTGCGCGGATAGTGGGATCATATTATGTTAGGTACGTCTTACAGATGGAGGGCTGAAGGTGGCCAGGATCTGCGAGGTGGGGCCGTTCGTCCTCGGTGGCCATCCCCATATTATTTTGTGTGTTTTCTGTGTGTTTTTTTTTTGGTTGGGGGATAGAAGGACTAGAACAGCGAGGGAGAGGATGGAGGCGAGATATCCTTCCTGTGTGCAGGAAGGAGGATTGGGGAAGGAGGCCGTCCTGGGAATGATAGTAGAAACCGATGAAACGATAAGACAAGAAGGCGGCCAAGCGGATTATGCCAGGGATGTGGATAGGACGATGGCGGAGGATCGTGCGAGGATGCGGGGATAAAGATAGAAAGTCCGGAGAGGTTGGCCGAATAATCGCATAATGATCCTCTGATCCGATGGACTCATTGCAGGCCAGGTCGAGTGTATGCAATGGCGAGGACGAGGTCGGAGATGTCCCTCCCCAGTCTGTCGGATGCCGGAAGGACGGAAATGGGACTGGTAATCGCTGGCCAGGAGGCGGCTGAAAGGTCGGAGACAAACGCTGGTCGGACCCCCAGTGGGATAGAGACAACCGGGGATGGCAGAAGCGGAGCCGGAGGCGAGAGGACCGTCGACGGAGGATGGAGTGACTGACGAGACAAGGACGAAGTGAACCGGCCTCCAAATTTTCGGAAGACCCCTCTGTTCCCCGAGGAAGGAAAAGCCGCAGTAAGCTCAGGGAACGGAACGGATGGAGGCTGCCGCGGATAGCACACAACGGGAGGTAGGACAGGGAACCGACCGGAGTGCCGAGCCGAGGCTTGAGAGAGATGAACTCGTGGATCGTAGTGGTGCCGTGGAAATGGCGGTCCGGTGGCAGAGGACGTGCCGGTCTCTCCCGGAGGGGAGACAGACCTACCGGCTGGTGAAGCGGAACAAGGACGGCTGTGATCCATGGCAGCCTGTGCTGAAGCCCGTAGGTTGAGGGTTGTGACGGATCGGCATGTGGGCTTGTCCAGAACGACCAGGGACAGATCCTATCCCGTGAACCCAGAGGATGGGTGGAGATGAAGCAGTGGAACCTGGCGGTCGTGGCAGGTAGGATGGAAATGGAACGTAACCAGGGTCCGCGGACAGTCTTGATAATTCCAATCCGGAAGGATGAGTAGCCAACGATGGAAGGGGAAGTCCCCTGTCGATCCTCCAGCTGGGCGTAGCCCAGTGAACGGTTGAAGAGGATACGTGGAGGGCGAGTCTAATTGCGGATGGCTGCCGACACTATAGGTACGGCAGATGGAGAACAACGCCCCTGAAGAGTGAACAGGAGGAACGTCCAGGCGATTGTTCACTCGGACGAACCCTAGCGAATGGCTAGAGAGGATAAGCGGCGACAACCGCGGATAGTCGCTGGGACTGCAGGTACAGCGGACGAGGGACGGAGGCAACCACCGCGGACTAAAGGTAAGCGGCAGCGGATAACCTGGGAAGCAAGCTTGTGGGCGACTGCACGCGGCGAGCGCCCTAGGAGAAATGATGGTATCCGCTGCTGCACAGGGGTTTATATAAGGAAGCCCGACGCATGTGCAGTAAGGTACGAGCCAGGCAGGGAAGGCAACTTCAACTTCTAGGGGAATCGGCAGCTCTGAGGGGAAACTGCTAGTATAAAAAAGGTTATGCATATTTTCGTTGGCTATAAAAAGACTAAATTAATTTTAGTTTTTATTGCTTAACCGAAAATATACGTTACCTTATTTACACTAGCAGTTTCCCCCTCAGAGCTGCTGTATCCCCTAGAAGTTGAATTCACTTCCCTGCCGGGCTAGTACCTTATTACGCATGCGCCGGGTTGCCCATATAAACCCTCGCGCAGCGGTTGTTTCTCCACCTACCAGAACCTAGCTCATGGTGGGGAGACTTGGGCGGGAATGAAGGTAATGTATATTTTCGGTTAGGCAATAAAAACAGGTGCAGGCCCTGCAATTTTAGTCTTTTTATAGCCGACGAAAATATACATTACCTTATTTACACTAGCGGAGTTGGTAACTCGGAGGAGGGCTAGGTTCATGCACCGGCGGCATTCCTCCTTATCGGAGTCTGTAATCCCGCGGTACGAGGCGGCAACCCCGGGCACAGAGCGTCCTGTTGAAGACCATACTGCTGACCCGACCACATTCATTCAGGGGGGGGCGGATAGGGACGCCCGTGGCAGGTGGAGGTAGATGCGGAGGGCAGCCGGACCGTTTGCCAGGAAGAGTGAGATCGGGAGTGCGGAAAGTAAAGTTATGCATAGAAAAGTTTGGTTGTAAGGCTTCACCGCATGCAGAGGTCTATCATGTGGGGACAAGAACAAGAGATCAATCAGGAGATTAATCCTCTTGCCTTGTGGGAAGCTGAAGAGCGGAAGGTTGAGACGGCAGAGTGGCGGCTGCAGACGGGAAGTAGATGGTCGGAGGCAGCAGTGAAGCAGAAGGTACAGATGTTGGCGCGGAGGTGAGCGAGTTGAAGCGCATATAATAAGCTGGGGTTGAGCATCCGGGAGGATGCAGCACCGATTTGCGCTGTCCTAGATGTCGGAAAGAAGGCACCAGAGGCCGTTTAGGAGGTGCCCAACGGATGGCAGAAGGCGGATGAAGGGCTAAGTTGTATACAGTGCCGGTGTAAGATCCGCGGAACGGTGGTCATCCTCTGATGGAGAGGATGTACTGGACGCGGAGGTGGATAGATCATCCGCTGACAGAAGATGAAAGTTGAAGGAAGACGCCATTGAAGGGACGGGGGCGGAGGGAGCATCCGCTGGCGAAAGTGTGTCCACAGAGGACGCAGTTTGATGGTTATCTTATGATTAGGGTGCTGTGTAAGAGTATGCGCAGACGAAGGCGATATGGAGGTATATCATACTTATTTCAAGTTGATGACAGTCTGCACGTCGGTGTGTGGATCGACGAAGCGGAGGATGGGCAGGTCGAAGGAGGATGAGAGTGCTGGTATATTACGTTTTCGAAGGTACGTGAAGAGAAGCTCATGAGCGGATGCCGTGCTGAGCGTAACGTTTTTGGTTGAGAGAGGCCGGAGGTGATTTGCTTGCGGTGGGATTTGAGAAAGCCTGTGTGGTAGCAAGGTCGAAGATAGCTATGTCCCTAAGAGACGGGCGAACCGGTTAAGTGGAAAGGTGAGGAGGGTAGGATACCCCGGGCGTCCTTTGCTCGTGGCAGTGAAGCGGATGAGGAGGAGGCTAGTGAACAGGAAGGGTTCTGCAGGTGGGTAGTCTAAGAGTCCAACGGATGGTTGACTGACGTGGAGGCATAGTCACAGTTAAGGATAGTAATAATCAGCCACGAGGTGTAGTAGGATGTGGGTGTGTTGCCACTTGGTGTAGTCGGAAGGATAATAAAAAAACTGGGAGCATCGTCGCAAGAGGAGGCCAAATTGGGATTGGGAGATGCCGAGTTTACTTTTTATATCCTTTATGGAGGATAGTCTTGTAGCGAAAAGCAGCGGAGGGAAGTGTCCGCCGCGGAGCGGAGGGAACCGCAATGGAAGTGAATATACAACAGTAGTCCCCGAGGCAAGGGCTGAAGAGAAGATGCCGCGAAAGTTGAGCCTGGATGATGTCAGAGCCTAGTCAAGGCCTTGAAGCATATCCGCTACTGAGGATAGTTTCGTGGAGAGAGGTAGCGGACGTCCGCGGAGCGGAGGGAACCGCAATCGAAGTGAAGGTACAATGGCAGCCTCGGGAAGGAGGTCGAGGCAAAGCCTTGAAGCGGAGGGTAAGGCAGGATGAACGACTGCTTGTCTAGAGAGAAGGTGCGGAGGCGGGAAGTTGGCATGGCACTCGTTCCGGCGGACGGAAAACCCTCTGAAGGAAGGAGGGATAACGGTGGTAAACCCTGAGAGGGCGGATGAGTTCTATCATCAAGCGAAGGAGCAGTTGGCACAGCCAAAAACCGTTGTAGAACAATGGAGGGGCCAAGCAATCCTTCTGAAGAGGAGAGGGAGGCGTATGTCCGCTGGACGGGGATGCAAGAAATGAAAACATCATCATGGGAGGATGGCGAAACGGTCGTCCGAGGACCGGAGGTTCAAGATCTGAAAAGGAATGTATATCCAAAAAACTGCTTGTAAACAGCGGAAGGTAGGATAACTTCATAAAAAGAGGAGACAGTATAAGCTGAAAGAAGGTCCGCGCAATAAGATGCGCGGATGGAGACGTCGCGGAGGGACATCATACCCTTGTCATAGAATCCTGCAGGTAGTAAAAGGTCCACCCAAAGGGGCTGCGCAGTGGGGAGGAGGACCGAAGATGAGGCATGTTGGTAAACCAAGCTGATCTGCCCATCACCCAGTCGTAACGAAGTCGCGTACCGTCGTAGGCAGAGGCCAAGAGGGACGGTCGTCCCGAGGGATGGCAGTGAGCGGATGCGGATGGTGGAGGGCGGAGGATAGAAAAAACATAAATGAAGGCGGCGTAATTAAAATGCGCAGACGGATGGGATATAGTACTCTGTCCAATGAAAACAGCAGTCAATGCTGTAGGAAGGAGAGGTGAAGGCAACGAAGCAGTCCATCCCAAGAAATGCTGCGCGGATGCAGCTCCTGGGTAGGGGGATTGAGGACGAGGATCGGCATTGGGCTGGTCGGACTCACCCATTGTCCGCATGCAATGCAGACGCGAGTTTGTCGGCCAAAAACAAGGAACGGTCGTTCCGAGGAATGGCAGCGTGCGGAGGGCGGAGGATCCAGACAAGCAGCCGGGACTGACGAGGCCGGATAGCGAGAAAAAAAGGGGGGGGGGGGGGCGGATATCTCCTTGCGTCCCTTTGCTTGCGGCACTATAAAGCGGAGGCGGACGTTGCGGATGCTAGTGCTGGGATGCGGATGGTAAGCACAGCGTCTCAACGAAGTGAACAGCGTGGCGGCTAGAGAAGAAAAGGTCCGTAGTAGAAGAGTGAATTCTAGCAAGAGCCATCCTGCAGACGTGGGTGGTAGAGAATGCGAGGATAGTTAGTCCTGCGGATCGTCGGAGTTCTTGTGGAAAGAGGACGTATTGGTCTGTCAGTCCTTGCGGATGGCAGGATGTCCAGTAGAGAGGCTTGAAGTAGAGGAGGTGCATTCTGGTGGCTTTGCAGGAAGGAGGTTGCACCGTTGGTCCCGGATGTTGGAGATAGAGTGTGCCTCCCTCCCCCCTTCTGTTTTTTTTTTTATGAATCGAGGATTGGGAGGATGTCCTTATCCCTTATCCGCAGGGACGAACGGATACAGGAAGGAAGAGACACAAGCCGGAAAGCAAGGTTGAGAACTTGTCCTGAAGGGCTTTTGTTGGAGCCGATAGTTTGAAAGGAGGCTGCGCAGATGGTAGCGTCACGGAGGGATTAAAGTTGAAGAAGCAGTGAAACAGTTTATCCCAGAAAGGGTTGTGTGGAGGCCGCCCCTAGTGGGGGGAGGCTGGCGCAAGCCGAATTGATTTTTCCACCGCCCATCCGCACGCGGATGTGAGTCCTATTGGGTAGGAACGGATGGCGGCCATCCAGAAGGATGGCAGCTTGCAGAAAGCGGAGTGGGGGGGGGG
>JAHWFP010032241.1:86358-96550 GCA_023313725.1 Lithobius niger
ACGAGCTATATAAGCGACGTAGCGTGTGGCGGCGCAGAGGTCTGCAGGCCGTACAGGCTGGAAACGATGAGGAACGGCGGATGGTAAGTCAATAGATTATGCTGTCCGACGGAGGGGAGGATCGCGGCGGATTGAAATCGCCGAGAACGGTGGTAAGGGCTAGAGCAGATGGCGGTCCGCCAAACATGCACGAGCAGAGTCGATCGTAACCGAGGAGTATCCGCCGCTGAAGGTGTCTGTGACACGCGGAGGTCACGTGAAGGGACGACGGCTAACTAAAAAGTCACTGTCGGTTAGGAAAATGCACCTCAGTCGGTGGTGCAAACGACAAAAAAAAAAAAAAAAAAAGTCCCCCCCCCCCCCCACCATAAATTCCTAGATCCGTCCCTGCTGTGGTCCATATTTTAACTAAAAAAAGAAAACCTTAAACATTTATTCAAAACATGGCCTCCAGAGCCAGATAAGGCACTACAGCACCAGAAATTCCCTCAACTTCAGTGGTTATGCCCGGGACCCTGTTGTGGGAACTTCAGTGTCCCCCAGACCCCCTAGCTGATTTGGTTAGGCCGTACCACTTTTAATTTGCTTCCTACGGCCCTGCTCCCTCAAGTACGACATCGGTACGCAAGACCCGCACACAAGACTGGGTTGCGTCCACGTCAAGCCACGAAGGACACAAACGTGTCGCTTCCTCTCCTCCGGCCACGCCATCCAAGCGCAAACCGGACGACAACCCCTATCGCCTGCCCCTGTAGCCGAGAAGCGCATCAGGTTTCCGGACGACACTCCTGACGAATCCATCTTGTCGCTCGCAGCTCTCTTGAAGACCGTCAAGAAAACAGTCCCGTACTGTTTCCCTTTCAAGCCCTCCCAGACGTCAGATACCCCTGCCATCAACCGCGGTCTGAAGACCGGCGTTGGATTTGCCTTACGGGACAAAGACACCAAGCCCCGCTGCCTTACGGGACAAAGACACCAAGACCCGCTGCCTCCTTGGCCAATCGATGCCACTCCTTACGTGTTTTCTCGGCAAAGGCGATCCCCTCGTTCTGGACAAAGAACCCCCAGCCCCACGTCCCAGCCGTGAGAACAGCTTCTTCCGTTTTTCGGTGAGGGCGCCACCAACTCACGCAACTTTGACACCTACTCAGAATGCGAGTTTGTATGCAGCGAAATCAAAAAGGACTTCGGGACTGCATTATCGATCCCAAAGAAAGCTGACGTCCCTACTTTCGTTCTATACGAAAACGACAAATGCCTTCAGTTGAGCTGCAATTTTAGTCTATTATACCTGCTCCTTCTAACATTCTGGGTGATGAACGAAAACGGGTACCGTGTCCGGTACGGGCCTTTCGATTCTACCTTCAGCAATCTAAGCCTCTCCGATGGGGCCATTCACAGCTATTCGTTCCTTTTACACCAGGATCAGGCGAGACAACTGCTAGGATGTCTCATCATGGATCAAGAAGGTCATACTTCATGCTTACGATGCTCTTGACATCGACTGCACCAAGAGAGATTCCTATGTCCCGTCCGAGCTCTCCGGTTCTACCTAAAAGCATCCAAGCCGATCCGCCGGAATCGCACTCAACTCTTCATCCCCTTTACGGCTAGAATCGGTGAAACCTCCCCCAGGATGATAGCTACCTGGACTAAAACTGTCATCGTACAGGCTTATGACGCCCTCGACATCAGCTGCGCGGATCAGGGTATCCGTGTGGCCGCTCATGAACTCCGCGCCATCTCTACATCTTGGGCTCTCCACAGCAACATCCCTGTCTCCGAAATCATGGAAGCTGCTTCTGGCATCACCCGTCCGTTTTCTCTTCTTACTACTTGCGTGACATGTCGCATCACTCAGGACTGTACCGTGTGGGACCCTATATTGCTGCCTGGCACATGGCATAACCTCTCTGCAGACTTATGTCACATTATTTTGTGGGGATCCGACCTGTACCCTGGGGGATCTAGTTATGATGGCACCCGCTGCCTTTGACGAAGTCTATGGAATGCTAAAAAAACAAAGGTAATGTATATTTCGTAGCAACTAGAAACTCCAAAACACCAGTATAACCTGGTTGATTTCGGTGTCCATTGCTTCTCTAAAAATATTCATTACCTTCTTCCCACTCTCCTCCCCTCTTGTCGCCATCTGGCCACAGTGAGGTAAAAAGGATGAGACGGATCGCTCCGCTCAGGCTTTTATATGATGGATGCTGTGCAGACACGTGTGCAGAGGGTAGCGACTCGAAAAGAAATCTTCAATTGTTCTCTAATTGAAACAGCATTATGAGAGGGAGAATGCTAAAGAAAAAAGTAATGATATTTTCATAGAAGCAATAGAAACCAAAATCAACCAGGGTATACTGGTATTTTGGAGTTTTAGGTGACAAATTGCTTGGCAGCTATACAGATGATAATCGATATCTATCAGTCATATACAGTACCTCTTGACAACTTCCCTAAAGAGAAAAAAAAGGTGTGGGTGGAAACAGATGATGACAGAAGAAAAATCAAAAATTCGCAAAGGATCCCCGATTTTGAAAATTCATAATAGTCCATTGTTCCAAGTTTGGGTAATGACGTTTCTGTGCACTTAAACCATGTTAGGTATAAAATGAACCGAGAAAATTAAGTATTGTGACAAAGTTACATGTTAGTATTTTTTTCAAAAAATCTTAAATTTATTACAAAACCTAATTATTATTATTTTTTCCAGGTTATGAAGAGTCATTTAAACTTCTTTTGCTGGACACATCATGTACATTATTAGCTCATTAAATTTGCTACATTCCAGATTTTCGGGTATTGTCTTTATTTACTTAAGGACCGGTCATTATTTATGGCCACCTCTCCATGGGGGAATGAAAATGTAACCACCAAATTTTCGATGCCCCTCCTCCCCAAGGCCCTGAAAAAATCTTGACACCCCCCCACTCGAGGTTCTAATGTAATGTGTTCCCCCCCCCCCCAAAAAAAAATACGGCTTTTGTATAAGTTACCTATTGAGACTGTCTGCAGATGATTTTCTGTAGCCAAATTAAGTAAGTAGCTCTCCACACCGACAGTTACCATTAGTTGTAAGGAACGTGCCTCGTTTTAACGAAAAAAGTACACGTTGAGTTAAAAATGTTCCTTACAAACCCCTCTCTTGTCGAGATTCGTACAATAAGTATGATGAACACTGCTTGTATGCCCACATCCGTAACATAGTCAGCACCTGAAAGACAGGTGCCAAGGCTGTTCTACAATGATCTTTGTAAAAACTATACTAATAACTTAAAATCCTGTAAGCACATATCACACCAGAACCTGAGGCTTTTTTGGAAATTCTGACTGTTGAGAGTACTTTTTTTTGAGGCCCAGAAATTACTTTTTCTTCCAGTTTGGTCGGTGTGTTTTTGACCCCCCCTTGTCGGTACCTGAAAAATTTATGACCCTGGGCAATAAATACTGACCGGTTCCTTAGTGGTAGAATAAAAAACTACTTGTTAGTCAGGCTGGAACGCCAAATGTAATATGACCAAATAGGTATACTTCATTTACTGGAAGCTCTTAAAAGAAGTGCAAACCTCATTTTGCTATTGTTGTGGAAAATGGAAAGGGTTATTAACTGGTCTTTATGAAGTAATGTCTTAGAAAGCTAACCCCTCTTTGGAAGTTTCTATGTATTGTTCCTACTTCATGATATTCTTATATCAGAGAAAAAGGAACAGTAGCCCATCAGCTAAAATTATACACCAAAAATGCCTGTATTAGGCCACTTAAAAAAAGAAAGTTGATTCTCGGGCATTTTTCTCAAAAAAATCCGTGCGGGCGGAATTTAATTTTAATTTTTTTATTTGTTGACCTTATTTTTATGTACATTTTGGCGAATTATTTTTTAGTTTTGGTAAAATAAAGAATACTGCTTCGTAATGCTTCTTACCACGTGTCCACACAATTATTTGACTAGAATGGTAATTTATAATTTTACAATTTCCACACGGAGGGGTATTTTTCTTCTGTAACTGCTATTTTTGCCGCGTCGCTTCTTTTTTGTCCTGTCAAAAAACCGGTGCGGGAGGGTCTGAGAACCAACTTTTCTTTTTTTAATGGCCTTAGCGCCTTATATTTCATTCAGATGACGTGATCTAGACTCAACCAATGAACTCGGGGTCACAACTCAGGCGCTCGTTCTGTCTGAGCCCTATCTACAAGGCCATAATAAAGACTTACAGAACCGGCTATGAAAAGGCTACCTAGCTCTAATTGGTGTTGTGCTTTTGTGTTTCCTTTTTCCAGTAATTTGTATTTGTTAATTTTTAACATTCATCGAACATAATTGTAATGAGTCTGTTGCTAAACTGTGTAGTAGTGCCACCGCTACTTTATGGCACACAGTTAACTTTTCACTTTTGATTTTAAATAGCACTGCTGCCAGTAACTGAAGAGGTAATCATCCAATGACTATAGTAATTTCTGTTTTAACATCTTAGCATTACATTGATCCTAAATGTCGTTTCCCTGTTGGTGTCTTGACTGCGTGTAGCCGCCTGCTTACAAGCCCACACTGCGCCTGCGCGGCGCAGTCCTCCTCTATAAAAGCGAGGGCACGCACGCTTTCGTTATTCAATTTCCTCCAGAGGTTGCCTCGCGTCACCTCGCTTTCAGTTTCCCACCCTTTGGTTAGGAATTTGGATTCTACACAAGCCGAAGATAGCCGCCGCTCCTCAAGCTTCTGCTTCGTTAGCTGCTTTTTCTCGTGCTGTTCCTCGTACATTCGTCCTCGGCGAAAGATGGTATTCAGCCCTCGACCTTGCTGCCGACGCCGTTCCCGCCCCTTGGAAAAGTGAAAAGAAATTATCGTTGGGCTGCTGCATCGCTTCAACCCCCGCCGAATTCTAACTCGCCATTGGATCTCTAGTCCAATTCGTCACGAAGAGGCCAAAGTGTGACCCGGAGTGAAGTCAACTTGATCGTCAAGTCCGCTATCCGAAAGCTCACGAAAGAAAATCCGATGCTGCCCCCATCTTGCACATTATCTGTCTGACGAGCCCACACGCAAGGATGGGTAGCTTCAACTACCAGCCAAGAAAGCTGAAAACGAACATCTCAGCTTTCGCCCCAAACAACTAAGAAGCTCAAGCCTTCAAACAACCCAACGGCCGCCCCTACGGCTCCGACTGGGAATGACTCTTTGCAAGCCCTAGTTCAACCTCTTTCATTGCAGAAACTGATCCATTTCACAGATGAAAACGGCGATGCAACAGTCCCTCTTGCGACCATGCTTACGACTGTGGAAGACACAGTTCCCGACTGCTTCCCATACAAACCAAGTCAATCGGCTGACGCTCCCGTCATCAACAAGGCTTAAAAACAGGCTTTGGCTTCGCCCTACGAGATCGGGACTCCAAACCACGCAGTTTACTCGGCCAGTCGACCACCCTTTTGACCTGCCTTCTCCGAAATGAAGGCTCTTTGCTCAGGAAGGGAGAGCCACTTATACTTGACAAGGATCCACCGGCTCCACGACCTGGACGGTAAACAAGTTTCTTTTGTCCTTTCGGCGATGGGGCAACAAATCCCCGTAACTTTGACATATACAGAATGTGAATTCCTTTGCGCCGAGGTGAAGTTGGATTTCGGCACTGCCCTCTCAATACTGAAGAAAGCTGAAGTTTCATCTTTCGTGCTCTTCGAAAACGATAAATGGTTGCGCTAGGGATAGACCGATATTAATATCGGTATCGGTATTTACAGATATTATCGGTATTTTTTGTGTATCGGTATCGGATCTGTATCTGTGTTTATTTACCGATATTTTAGCCGATACGACCAACTTCCGTGCACGCTGGCTACTTCACCTAGCTTGTGAGAAACCTTCCCTGCATAGCATCGCTTGTATCCCATGACGTCATCTGCACAGCAGCTTAGTGAATTCAACGTGCGTGCATTGCCAGAATCAGGGCAGGGCTTCTTGGGATTAGGCCTATCTGCAGTGTACTCTAGGGTTTTTTTTTTTTACAGTCGAAGGTTCACTTGCGGATCTGCCACCACTGAGAAAAAAAAATTAGAAATTTAATTTTCTTGCACACCAGTTTCATAATGAAGTATGCGTTTGACTTTCTGACCCATTGACTTTTTTTTTTTTAAATCGGTATCGGTATATCTGTATCGGTGTATCGGATCTGTATCGGATCGGCGTGTGAGGGGAAAATCGGTATCGGATCGGATCGGTATTTTCCTGTATCGGTCGATCCCTAGGTTGCGCATGAGTCTTCGTGCCACCTCACAAGCCGACGTCTTGAATACAGCAGTTAATGCCCTGTGCGAGAAGCTTTCGGCCGACGCCAGTCCAGAAGAAATCCGAAATGTCTAATCTCTTTCAGAAAGCCAGTTTCGCCACCTACCATTCGTTAAACTGGGCTACAAGGGCACTCTTCAACAACACCCTGCTTCTACAGGAAATCTCCTTGAAAACGGCAAACAACCTGAATGACTCAAGACACCGCCTACGAAACCAACCAATCCACGAGTCTGACTCACTCTTTCGGGGGCTAATCCCAACTCTCGCACCACACCTGGATATCTCCAGAAAGCCGAAACCACAGAGACAAAAACCAACCGCCTGTTTTACAAAAATAAACCTCCTGCTACTTGACAACCGACAGAAGACTGGAATAAATCGAGAGCGCCTCCGGCCGAAAGCAGAAACAATGAAAGCTCCTTTCACCAGACCAGGCAGCCCCAAGTCCTTTCGGACGGACCACGTCTCACGCTCCCGTTCCAGGCAAAGAAATCAACACAAGCGTGCATCCACTCCAGACAAACGCAGCCACCACTGGTCACTCGGGGGCAGGAACTCCTTTTTGAAAGGACAACAATGACGTCTTTCGTCTAGTGGTATACCAGTTGCAGTACCAAAAATGCAACGGTACCAAATACCGTGCATTGTTAAAATACCAGTATTGTTTTAATATGAAAAAGGTGCTAAAATTATAATAGTTGATTTAGTTCTTTTGTAGTTGGGCTCAAAACAGTGCAACAATCAGTTAAATGTCAACAATGGTAAAATTGGAGTTCTAAACAATACACAAAAGTGGAGTCAAATTTGCTACCAACAGCGTCTGTTGTGTTAACTACATGCTAACTACATATTTTAGAAAAGATAGTTTTTTTTTATCTAATATGTTGTAAAACATGCATTAGCTTAAATCGGGTGGAAAAAAATTAAAAAATGTTCCATTAAAACTATCAACAAAACAAACATTTCTTCGTTGCCAAAACATATTAACCTAAGAATTTTTGTTTTCTTTCCACAAAACGAGGACCATGGTCGACTTACAATGAAAAGACCCCGGCAAATCGAAAGCGAAACCGAATTACACTGATAATTCCCTGCAAAGCGAACGTGAAACCCTAAAACGAAATCACTTCGGAGAATCGTTTTGCAGAAAGAAAAACAAAAATTCTCTAACCGAATTCCACTCGTGCTTCAATGAAATTTATAATTTGTGTGTTTTAGCACTCAACTCCTTTCCAACAAATTTCCCTCGACCTTCGGTCTGGGGAAATTAAATCTGGAAAGGTGTTTCGTGCTAAAATACACAAATTATCGATTTCATAGAAGCACTCGTGGCATTATAGCTGATAATTTTAGCATTACATTGTCCCAATGTGATGTTCCCCTGGAGGTTTCTTCTGGTGCGCAGGCGCCTGCTTGCATATCCCACTGTGCATGTCCGGCGCAGTGCTCCCTTATAAAAGCGAGAGCGTGGACGCTTTCGGCATTTATTTTCCTCCAGAGATGTCTTCCCGCCACGTCGCTCTGAAGTTCCCTGCCTTTCGCACGGAATTTGGATTACCGAAGATGGCCGCCGCGGCCGACGCTCCCGCTTCATCAGCCGGTCGCCAAGAACGAAGGAAACGAGCACGAGGGAGAACGGCTGATGAAGCGGGAGCGTCGGCAGCGGCGACCATCTTCGGTAATCCAAGAACCGTGCGAAAGGCGGGGAACTTCAGAGCGACCGCTGGGTCTCCGCTCTCGACCTCGCCGTCACGGAGCCGATCATCCCTGCGCCTTTCACTGACGCTCCCGTCGGCCATGATAACGCCCTTTCAGAGTCTCCCCTTCAGGCAGGTAAACGTACCCCACCTGCTGAACCCATGGATCTCTCTTCCTTTCGTCACAATGTACAACTTGCGAAGGATAATTACCGTGAAGCAAAAAGAAACCTCCGTCGAGCTACTACTGGTCTTTCACCCGCCCGGAAAACTCCATTAGACCTCTCGTCAAACTCGTCACGCCTGGGCCGCAGTGTCACTAGTAGCGAAGTACATGACATCGTCCTTAATGCCGTCCGTACGACGAAAGACAATCCAATGCCACCGCCATTGTGTACATCTTCCGCCCATCATGCCCTCATGCAAGATTGGGTCGCCTCCACTTCGAGCCATGAAAGCCACAAACGATGCGCTCCTTCTCCTTCGGGTGTTTTGAAGAAACGAAGGACCTCCTTTCCACCCACAACTCGAGGCCCTTCGCTGCCGGCGCCGCCGTCCACGCCGGCCGCCCAGGTAGTCCCTTCGTCCGCTACACTCCCTACGCCGAAAGACGTACCGGACGATTCGGCCGATGATCTAACATTGCCTCTCGCTGCGCATCTCAAGACAGTTGAAGAAACGGTTCCAGATTGTTTTCTTTTTAAACCGTCACAGTCTGCTGATGCCCCAGTCATTAACCGTGGCTTAAAAACGGTCTTTTGGTTTGCCCTTCGTGTAAACGCAGGCGGCCAAAAATACTTCGTTTTGCCAAGGAACAATTCTTTTTTTCTCCTCTCTGAGCGCCCAAATGCCTCGATCTTAAAACCTTAGCCATTTTCTCAATAATGGACAGAAACGGCCAAACTCTTCACCATTCAATAGCCTGAAACAATATCTACCTCTTGAGGAAGCCTGAATTTGAAAATTCAATCTAGAAGATTCACAATTGACATTTGAAAAACTCACGAAATCAACCGCAGCGCTCATCATTTCCGGCTGCCATTACTATAACTCGATGTACATTTGTATTATATTTTCGCTATTTCTTTTGGGCAAAAAGCCCACATAACACTAGCTTAGTTGTGCATTAGGAGGGGCGTCCTTCATTGGTAATTAATTAACCTCGCATAAATGTAGATACAGACTTTTGGAGTGTGGTATTTTTTATTGTATTTAGCTGCAGCAATCGTATGAAAAATCTCCACTACGATCCGAAAACTGTCATGTAACTTACAAGTTAACTTCCCATTTAATTGATGCGTTATAGCATTCTTCTAAGCTAGTTTATTTAACCTTTTTATATATTCTTTTGCCCCCAGAAACGCTACCATTAGTCCGAAATAATACAATTTTTGCCTTAGTTCTCCCTCAAACTCCGATTGTGACCATCCGAATGTTGACACTAGCTTGTCCTCCTATTAAAATCCGAATTATCTTATAAAGATCTGTTCCCAAGCCAATCCAAAGTCAAACTGCTCATAAAACTCCGTTCCCCCCTCCCCCCCAGCCTAGTTGTGGTGTGTAACACTGCAGTTTACAGTTAAAGCTTGTCAAATTTAATAGTAATGCTTTATGCATTACCCCAGCCAAAGCACTAAGCTTTAACAAGAGCCATTTCACAAAGCAATCATGTAAACAGGGTTCGCACACATCTTCATAAACGATTTTCCATACCTTCTCCATACTTTTCCAAACTCATTTTTGAAGTTTTCCATACCTATTTTGTAACTTTTTAATATAAGTTAGGACCCTAACGGACCACAGTATGCAAAATATTACTACTAGTAATTAGCAGTGAAACCTTGGGGGTGGTGACGGAGGGGGGGGGGGGTTAGGTTTGGGTTGGGGCGTTTTTCTTACACGATACCAAAAAAAAAATGCCGACCCTCTATCGGGTTGCTGTAAAAAAACCGTTAGCACCCTCCCCCCATTCCCGTAAAATGTATGTGTCAACAAAATTTGTTAGTATGCATAAAACAGGTTTAGTAAAACGTTGAAGTTCCGTCCTATAAGCAATAACCTAAAAAGTTTCTCTGTCTGTTTGATTTAACTTTAATGAGGGTGATCATTTCTTTAAAAAAAAGAGTTAAAAAAATTTGTTTCCCCTTCGTGAAGCAGACTATAAAATGTGCCTTTCTTGCCCTACACGAACCAGACTAAAAAGTAT
>JAHWFP010032242.1:3263-15848 GCA_023313725.1 Lithobius niger
GGGGGGGGGGGGGGACGGCAGGAGATTTGCTGCCATTAAAAAAATTCGCTCAGCGAAAATTTTTCTCAAGACATTTTCTTGATCAAAATACAGCTGCGGTTGTTGTTGCACTCAACATCTGTTGCTGAGAGCGTGATGAATTTATTTTATTTTCACTTTATGTAACAACTTACTGATAAACATCGAACAAAATACTTATTTTCGTGAAAGAATTCGAATACAAAAGTGACAGTTGTTGAAAATATAACACGCGAAGTAACATAAATGAAGTTAAGAACGTAATAAAAAATTTGAGATTACACCATACAATCATACATCATAATTAATGGATGCACGATCAAAAAAAATTCTATAACGACGTATAGCCCGCAAGTGACAAATCATACTGATTGTAACTATAATTCTGTTGAGTCGTTGAGCTGGTGTGGGAGGGGCAGGGGGATGGGGAGAGATTTGGTGCCGTCAACAAATTTCACCCCAACTAGAATTTTTCTGAAGATATTTTCTTAATCAAAATACAGCTACGTTTGTTGTTGAACCTAACGTTAACGTTATTCTTCAAACCCCGAATTTTTTTTCGACTAATGTTTAATATTTTCCGCCTGCGTGAGAGCAACTCTTAACCCCCAACCCCACTCCCACGTCGTACGCCACCACCTTCTGATTGAGTCTGTTGCTTTAATATAACGTATTTCTAGCAAGGTATAGAAAGTCTTGAGTAGCAGGTTAAAGCCGAACTGTTTATTCACTTGACGAACAGATTGGCTGATTAGTGGTCTCTAGTTATGAGGACATAAAAACGGAAAATCTCTACGGCAACGGGTGAATTCTCCATGTTGAAATTTCTGCGGTTGTCAACACGTAGGCAATTCTTTCATAGGCAGGGCCCCCAACATCAAAGTTATGGGCCTGGGACTAATTACAACAGCGAACCCCCCCCCCCCCTCCCCCGACTGAAATCCTAAAAACGTTACACTACGTTATACTATTCGTTGTCGACAATTGTGTTTAACGGGTTGGTTCATTCATTCTGTATTTCGGGCTGCTTACGATTGAAGTCTTCCCTGCCTAACAAGCTGACAGGCTACAGTGCCCCTGCTCGGTGCTTGTTGCCGTTGAGTTGGAGTTGTTGGGAGTATAAAAAATTCACAATACGTACAAATCGAGTACATTACTCATAGTCATCAAAACACACAATTGCGGGGGGGGGGGGGGGTTATTTTGGCGGTCCCCCCCGTGGGTCAGGCCGGGATACAATGGGTCCACCTGACCCCTGCCCCCCTCTTCCCCCGTTGTGGGGGCTCCGCGGGGGGGAGGGGGAGTGCAACGAGCAAGAGCAACATATACTATATTAATGAAAGATGTGATTACGGGCAGGGATTCTTTTTCCGACTGATCGTTCTGAGGTCTGAAATTGTAGGCGTCTAAAATAAAACTAATAACGACCGGTCCATACTGAATTTAGAACAGTGGAGTCGGTATTGCAGTCCTCGAACAACCATTTTTTTTTTAAATTATTCTTTTTACATTTTGTGATTTGATTATTAAAGTATCGGTAGCAACGGTAGTAATTATTGCCAACGTTCTCATGGTTATTAGAAAAAAATCAAATTCAAAATATTGTCAGACACATCTAGAAGTTCCATGGAACCCAGCTTTATCAAAGCCTAACAAGAGTACGTCAAATATTAATAAATGTACGCAAACCTCTACAAATAATGACGATACGTCGAACGTAAACCAACATCAGAACATTCAGGAAACGAACCGCCTTTGAGAACATGTTTCATTAAAAGTGACATGACTCGGATTTAAACCAGCAGAACAAAATACTTCGTAATGTATTATAATTACAAAATAAAGTGTCAATTAACTGTTTCTCTTCCGAAATGATTCTTCGCTACTAAAGCTCTCGGCGAAAATCATTACGATTCCGTTTACAAACACAAATCGAAACTTATACTGAAACCGAAACCACCTACCTCGTCCTTCGACAGAGTTCGTTGGGCCAGCTCCAAACAAACTCAGAAACTGCAGCAGCATCGGAGAATAACGCATTGTGTAAACCATGACTGGAGCCATTTACGTGAACGTGTAAAACTGTATCCTGTGACGTCACGTGTTGACCACGTTTGTAGCGACGGCTGGGCTTGCCGTGCGTGCAAGCTACGGCCAGTGTCGTTTTTGAACTGCGAAGCGATAGCGGTTGTCCTCCATTTTTAAAGCCTCGGCCCAGCGAGCTTGAGGGAGAAGCCGATAGCTAAGCCGGTGGGTTACAACAGAGTCTACCACAAGTTGTGCCCTAGTGACCCAAATGAACGCGCGGACAGGGAAATGCTTGGAAGGTCCAATCGCCGTCACTGTCGCCCCCCACACCTCCCTAGTCACCTTGAATTTTTTTTTACGTCTGTTTAGGTTTTTTAAATAGCAGTTTTTTTTTTGGTCCTTTTTTTTTGTTGTAGTAGTGATTTTCCATGTCGGTTTTTGACTTTTGTGTTGTGGTTTTGATAGTGGGATGGAGAGAAACGTTGATCGTTTCAAGGTTGGAACGAGGAAAAATGTTTTTGGAATCGTTCAAGGCCAACTGACTAAGCAATCCACGAATTCGGAGAAAGTGTGCTGGGTAAAAAGAAAAGATTTACTGCTGCAGTCGTGTAAAACAGTCAGAAGAAGAAACAAAGGAGTACTTTCACTTAAGTCAACAAATCTGTATTAATTAAAATAGTAATTAGAAACTAGTTGTAAGTTTTAAATTAAAGGGACATACCTTCTCACTATAATCGAGCATTCTGCGCGAAATAACTTTTACAGCGTTCACATAGGTTAGCATGAATGTACCAAAACCGTTTTTCACGTGGGGGGATAGGAAAATTTACAAAATTTATACCCGTCTGAAATAATGTTACAAAACTGAGCCATACAGAAAAGCTAACCGGGAGGAATTTACCTTTAATGTCTAGGCCGATTCATTATTTAATCAAAATCAAAATCATTAATTAATAATAAAAAATAAAAAAATGAACGCCGTTTCATCTGAAGCAGTTAATGCTCGTACAGACAAAACGGCTCAATTTTGAAAATTACTATATATTTTATAAAATTTGCAAAAATTTCGAACGGGAAGCCTTACAACGAGCCAAAAGATTGTTCAGCGCTGTTGTTTTACCTCGCACAGTGCGTGGAAAAAAAGCACAGGAGAAAAGCCACAGGAAAAAAATCTCAGGAAAAAAAGTCACAAAATGGTGATACTGTGAATAATTTCTATGGCTTTCGTGTATTCCAGCAGTGAGTTTCCGACATTTCTGATTGGGGGTGCTTTAGGATGGTTATCGATCTCCCTCGAAGTGCGGCCCGCCATAGTTCTGATTGCGTACCGCCAGAACTACCACTGTCAGATGTGTGCTCGATGTACTTTAATTCTGGTAGCGTGAGAACAACAAACAATAAATATCCAGAAGCAATGAATTCAAGCTTGTGAGTTCATAACTTGTGAATTTTTTTTCCTAAATCCGTCTCTCACGCTAACCTCGCCGGCAGAACTGGAGGGGCGTTTACAGCAGTGATGGCGTCAGGACTTAATTGTTTGGGGGGAGGGGGGGCGACAGAGGGCACATCTGGAAACAGAGTGGACCAAGAACTTTTTTTTTTTCAAAACCAGCCGCACTAGACACTTTTGTTCCGGTTAAGTCAACCTGAATACAACGTAAGCTTCAATGCACTTCAATTTTTTCTAAAATACGTCCCATAAACACACTAAATAAAATAGGCTACACACATATTGCAAAGTTGCTATAAAATAAATAAATAAACTAAAATAATAAAATTAAAGCTCAGTTTATTCATTTGATGTCAAGTTACACCTGCCAATTTTTTTATATTTTATTTTCTGGTGGTGACTTGGGGTCGGAATGGGCCGGCAGGGGGGGGGGGGCGTGAAACATTTGGGGGGGTCATGGCTTACCCCGGCCCATCCCCAGCACCGTCACTAGTTCACAGAGTTCATTTTCAATTTTTATTTTTAATTCCGTTGATGTCATGTATAGCAATTTAATACTCGTACAGATTAACCAGTTCATTTTTTAACCTCACCAGAAGTTTAGAAGAATGAAGTCAGTTTTGGTAAGAGATGTTCAAACTCGGGGACTCGAACCGGGGAAACTTCCGATCATTGTAGAGTGGTTCAGTCTCGTTTCTTGAAAGTCGGTCAACTATTGGCCAATGAACGTTAGGGGGTTAACGGCTATTCTGAACAATCTTTCGGCCGAGCAAGATTATCCTGGTTCGATGTCCGAATTTAACCCATCCCTTTCCTAGACCTTTTGGCTTCCAGGGGTGCGGAATGAATCAAATTAATTTAAATTAATTTATTCTAATTATTTTTTAATTAATTTTTGAGCCCTAAGTCGCCTGAAGCAAATTAATGATCGTATAGTTAAACTCACTAAAAGGGAGGGGAGAGGCAAACCGGGGATGTAAACCAGGAAATCTCCAAACATCGCAGGGGTTCGCGATAGTATGCAGAATAGGTCAGAATAGATCCCATAGCCACTGAACGACGATAATTCAGCCTTGGCCGCACAGACTGCCAGGGACTTGCCAGGATCCCCCTTCAGTCGTCGACCATATCAGTTCCGTCAGGTAATGAGGCTGAACTTTGCCACCACGCAGCAGTAAAATTTCAGCGATGTCCAGATAGTTCTCAAAAAACACATTGTTCTCAAAGTACACATTAAAACAACGAAATTTATTCTGGGATCCCTCCCCAGCTTTAAGTAAGACTAAAACCTAAACTGTCATAGGAGAAGCTGACAATTTCCCAAAAGGGCCGGCCGTTGAAAGTAGTGATACCATTAAACCAAGGAAAGGCCACCAGGGTTAACCCTATTAACCAACAAACTTCGCGCACTGTTTCCTCTTATTTAACCCTTTTAATCCAGGAGTGATTACAGTTAACTGCGAGTATGACGGATAGCATAGATGTATAAAGGACGAAGCAACAGGATTGTGCAGTTCTAATTCCATCATATTTCAGCAGTCTGAGAAAGCAGTCCTACACAGAAATTAAGAAGAGGGCCGATTACGACCTTGGCCGACATATCAATGCTTTAAAAGGCCGACCCTTTTTGGAAACTTGGTGGCTTGTCTTATGCCAGTTTTGGTGTTCGGGGGATATCACAACTTTCACAGGGCTTAGATCGCACGAAATGTCACTCCTACCTTCATCTACATGTTCACTGGAACAATGTTGATTTATATACAATTTTGTTAACGAAATTCAGACGATACATTAGAAGAGAAGACTTCTCCTGGGTGGGTATCACAAGTTTCGTAGGACTTATTATGGACCTACTTGCCTTCATCTGCGTCTTCATTCTGGACGGTGAAACAGCATGCCATTCCCGATGAAATGTAGCAAGAGCAACTCCCCTCTATAGTGTGCCCGGCCTATCTTGAGTTCGCACTTAGACCGAACACAGATAATCGATTGTACGTTTTTGGCAGCAGAGTGCCTTGTTGATATCCAAGATGGTTACAAAAACAATGGCGGCCGTCGATTAAAGCCGTCCCCTCCAGGAAGACGTAGTCGCTCGTAAAATACTTCCAGGACTCAAGATACGCCGCGCACACAATAACTACGTCAAAAAGTTTGGTGCAGCAAGCAAAGTACGTATGTATGGAGAAGCAAATGATATAATTTGACCGTGTTACCTTTCCTGTGCAAGTTTGTAATTAATTACAAAATATCAGTGTTAGTCTGTAGTCGGATTCCAGATGTATCCTACAATATAGTGACGGATTTAATCATTTGCACGGAAGAATTAAAATGAAACAGTGAAAAGTATTTTTTTTAATAAATTGACGAGCGTTCTGACGTCATTCGGCAGTCACAATTCTCATACATACACGTGAATAGCACTTAGAACCAATTTTAACAAATGCAAGTAGACAAACGCCCGTCGTAGCATCCTGAGACTGCAACCATGTCTTTTCTTCTAGATGAAAAAAAAAACATGTCTTTTTTCTAAATGAAAAATAAACTACTACTCGGATGGCCTTGAAAAAACTTTCTTCAATACAAATAGTTAAAAAAAAAACATTTTCCCGTACAAAAAATCACAAAAATAAAGACAAACACAGGTTAAAAAAAAAAGCTTAATAGCTCCGTTGTTACACGCAGATTACTCCTAAGGGAAAACTGAAAGTGAAACTTATGAAAATGAAAGTTGGTTTTTCCTTATTTTTTTAACCTTCTGATATGTGATCTTGCATAAAAATCGCAAATCGGGTTAATTATCAAATAATTAAAAACTCCGCGGCAGCATCAACTAATTATCCTTTGCGTAGTGCTAAAAATCAAAACGTACAATTTGTCACTTACCTTTACCTTTAACTTTAATAACATTACGTCTGCAATGCCGGTAGGCTGTCCAGCATACAAAATTTCAGTTGCAACCAAGTTAACAGTAAGCCTTCACAGAAAGGGGAAAGAAAAGGAGAAAAAAACACAATTTCACCAGAAAAACCAGTGCAGTTCACAATACCAGAGTAATTTTCTATAGAGTAGCGTCAAGTGACGTCATATTGCTACAAGAGAGATCCCTGCAAGGGGCACTAGATTGAAATGGTGGGTTAAACAACGGCACTTCTAGTCAAGCCAGTGCTTTGAGAGTGGATTTCGTAGGCTTAAAAAACCGTTGTTTTCTCCAATCCCTTATGCTTCTTAGGTTGTAATTGGAAAATAAAGATTCCACTTGCTTAAAAATGTCAGCAACTACCAACAAATCGACAAAAATAGTGCGTTTTAGGCGTTTTAGGCCGTTACAGTCTAATAGCATTGGCTTCAGTAAGACGCTCTTCTTTTCCCCCACCAGTGCACCTTGCAGCTAACCCTGTAACTGGCTCCACCATAGAGGTATATACAATAATACTACGTCGTGCCGCTGCCCTATAGGAGAGCTCACAAAGGCAAATTGACATGTTATCAAAGGGTGAAGCGTTGACATTAACAGGCATTTGTAAGAGAATAGTACGTAACGAAAACACAGTGAAACGATTAATCAACGTAACTCACAACAAGATCAGTGGACTCTCTCTCATAACCATCTAGTCGATTTTTAAAAGTATTTGTAGTAGGTGCCAGAACTACAAACGGTGGAAGAGAGTTCCATAGTGGAATAATGCTGTTAAAGCCACATATCGCTGGCCTTATAACCTTCCGCCTGCCTTATAACACCTACGCGTCGATCGCATCCACGCAGTCAAGGTCAACTGAGACAGTAGCTTCGTTCCTCGCAGGGAAAAACGTAGCTACTATCTCGGTTGGCATTATGCGTAATAGACCAGCCAGCGTGAACGCATTAATTGTTTCGTCACAAACCGGAATAATTCTCGTATTTTAAAAATCACAATTTGTAATTTTCTAGGCTAGTATGTTATAATTTTGCAGCGGCCATCTATTGGAATAATTAATTTTAATTTTTACCGCATTAGTCGTTTAGATTTTTGATCTCATGGTAATTATTAGAAAATTAGTACAATTATTCAACAGATAATCTCCTAGACGCCACATTTTAAATCGGATTTTTAGCAAGGGAAAGACTAACGGTAAGTAAATTGACCTTTGGGGCCGTACTTGATGTGGAGGATCGAGAAAAATGGCGCTGGGAGGTATATCCCTTTAAAGAAATAATTCTTTGCAAAATTACGCTGTAAAAAAAGTTGATATACAGCAAAATTTGTTTAACAAGTGATGAAACAATTATGTTTTATTGTTGCAACTTTCGACAAATCCCCTTCATTTAGTAAGACGTTCATTTAGTGAGCCGTTCATAAATTTTATAAAGCATTCCTTAGCTTATTGTGTACGCAGTTTATCTTGAGCCCTACAGGTATTTTCTGAGCGGCTACGTTTTCCTGGAGGGGGCGGCATTAATCGACGGCCGCCATTGTTTTCGTAACCATCTCAGATATAAACAAGGCACTCTGCTACCAAAAACATAGAATTGATTATCTGTGTCGTTCTGGGGCGAACTCAAGATAGGCCGCGGACACTATAGAGAAATAACTGAAGATTGATAACAGGGAAACACGGAAGTAAAACCAATAAATTTCGCCACCCTAGAATTACCCCTAAATTTTTTTACCCCCTGTTTTTCCCCAAAGTTTTTCCACCACCCGTTTTCATCCCTACGGCAATTAAAACCTTCGGATTTGGGGATAAAACACCCAGTCTGGTAACACTGCTGCTAATGCTTTGCGTGCGATGCAAGCACGGATACAAACCAATATGATGATGATTATGGAGATGGTGGTGGCTTTCCTTTCGAAGCGGGGGCTTACAATACACGATACGTGACTGCAAATCGCCAAAAAAAACAACCCCCACACACCCTAACACAAATTACTCCCATCCTTTTCTATCCCATCATCCCGCAAGCAGTCTTTTAGTCCCCTCAAATACCGGCTCCCCCCCCCCCTCCAACTTGTACCCCCATCAGAATTACAAAAACCAAGCATCCCACACATCACTCCCAGTTCATCCAATTCATCTAATTCACGTTTCTCCCTCAAGACTCTCAACCCTTCACGTTCCATCAGAATGTGACGTAGATTTTCTTCTGCTTTCCCGCAAATGCCGCACGTGATGTCCAAACCCTCCCCACTCCCTATCATCCCAACAATCTCTAGTATTCAAAGCTCCTGACCCAGCCTGAAAAAACATCCCACTTACCTAATTACCTTCATGATACTTTTCCCATCCATTTTTTTCCCAGTAAGATAGAGCAATAAAGAACTGTTTTTTCCCATACCTTCTCTCCATGAAGCGGTTTCCCTCAGTTTCACGGCCTTGCGTTTAGCGCTTTTCCACGTAGCCGCAACTACGCCCGGACTCCGCTTAGGCTTAGAAGAGGTAAAATGCGGTATCTAGTTCCTAATCTATAGCATGACTTACTTGAAAAAAAACAAAAAAACTTATCCAAAGGTCAATGACAATGATCCCTGAAAGAGAGAAGCCTTCATAATTTTAAAACAAGTCCAAGTTACTGTATTATTTTAAATTGCTCCATGTTTTCACCGACACACGACAGTAAGCAGCGCTTTCTTCGCGAACGCACTGGAGTGTGAAAATTTCGAACACTGATTGTCTTTTCACGATGATAAAAAAAAATACTTTTCCGCAACGTTGATACTGAAAGAGAGCAAGTATTTCATAAATAGAGCACCGCCGTGCAAACAACTTTGAATTATTTATATTGATAATTCACTTTCGAACCTTCTCTAGTTCATTCTTTTGATTCCAGAAGGTTTTTTTTTTTTATCAGCGTACTTTTAATATCAACCGTTTTTAGGCAGGCTGGTTACAGTGATTTATGTCTTAGGCAGATTTACTTAGGAGAGTCACTGAGGTAGTAATTCAAAAGTGCCCCATTTTCTTTTATGTCTTTGGTGTTGTTGTTCGTTATAGTGAATGTTGGAAAAGTCATCGAAACTTTTCCTTGGGCACAGATGTCTCGTAGACGTGGGAAAGGGTTTACTATTTTTTTTTACGCACCATTTTAACTAAGGCAAGAGGTACACAAGGGGTACACGGCATCAATGCTGAAAAAAGTAGTCCTTTCCATTGGAAAATCCTGAATTACGGCACTGAGACCTTCCAAACCCCCCCCTACCCCCCAGCTCTCCGTCTGGGTACCCCTCGTCAAAGATGGTATGGAAAGATTTTACACCCACGATCTGTCAGTTCAGTTTTATCAGCACAGACGGTATCAGTTAAACCGTTAAGAGGTTTGCTTAAATACTTTTGGATATACGCTAAAGTTGAAACAAATTTTCAAAAATTTTTAAATTATAAATTCCAAAATCAAAACTTTTCAAACGAAAAATAAAAATTTTAAAATAAAAAATATAAAATTTCAAAGTTTAAAACTTTTAAATTCAAAAGCAAAATTAGGAAATTCGAAGAAAAAATTTTAAATTTAAAAATGTTTAATGTCAGTTTGCGTCAGGTGCATCTATAAACCCCGTCGTTTTGACGGGTAAACAGCTACCTACGTCCTTAAGCATCATATCCCATCTGTCACCCAAGTCGAAGTACGTGTTTTCTGCAAAATTTCAACGTGCGAATATAAACCACGACGTTACCTGAGCTATGGTTACCTGTTGTAGTTGCATCCCAGTAGCCAGACAAAATATCGGAGGTATTCACACACATATTTTTCAACTTCAAAATAAAATATGCCATGTTCTAAATCGTCACCAGCACCAACTCACCATTAGCCGATTCACCTTTTTCCGTCCTTGCCACTGCATTCTGTGAAGTAGTTTTTAGTGTAATACAAGATTTATATGTCAACTCATCGCTATAAGGCTTACATCTTCCATCTTCACTTTATGGGCACAACACTAGCGTCTTTCTAAAATTAAAAAAATTGAGTGTAATACAAGATCAACGTGTCAACTCATCGCTATACGTAATGCTTGCGGTTATTTTTCCTTCACTTTGTAGGCGAAACACTAGCGCCTTTCTAACAATTAAAAAAATTAAGTGAATTACAAGATCTATAGGTCATCTCATCGCTATACGTAAGGCTTACGGTTATTCCTTCTTCACTTTGTGGACGAAACACTAGCGTCTTTCTAACACTTAAAAAATTGGTGCAATACAAATCTATACGTCAACTCATCGCTACTAGTAAGGCTCAGGGTTATTCCTCCTTCACTTTGTTGGCGAAACACTAGTGTTTTTCTAATAATAAAAAAAAAACATTTTTCATTTACACACTCACCGAAACCTAGAAATCACTGACACACCACAGTAAAAATAAAATAAAACAACCGCATGCAAAACATCCTCCACTTCAATCTCTCAGAATCAACGCACGCCCACACAACTGTCTTGCGGAGTACAATCCTCAGGGTGAGATTTTCATTACCATAGTGAACAATTCGACGGAAACTCAAGAGTTTTAATAAAACGGGCGCCAAATTTGTGCCACGACTCGAAGGTTGAAAGAATTGCACATATTTAACCATTTTTGTGAGGAAAACAAAATTGACGCAACAGGACATTCGTGCTAGAAAAAAACCACCTGACGTGGGCAGTTTATCGTGGTCGTTGTACTCATTTCTCAATGACAATTTTCTAATTATTCGCCAAGGTGTTTTGTTGTTTTTTTTTTATGTGAGAATTGGCAAGCATCCAAGTATGACGGACGGAAGGACGGACATCTGTGAAGTTTTTGTTTTTATTTATTTTATTTTATTTTATTTTATTTTTTGTTTTCATTATCATTATTACCGTTTCTCTTTTTCTTGGTTACGTTACCGGTGTTGCGTAACCCAACATCGACTGCGGAGATGCAGGATAGCGAAGGTCCAACGGATCTTAACATATTGCTTCCTGTATTAACAAACAAGGTTACATGCAGACGGTTTATCGTAGATCTAACTCCTTGAGCAAAGATGCAGAAACGCCGCTAAGATTGCGTAAGACCACGGGCGCTGGAGGCAAATTCATAAAAAATCGTCTGGAGAACTTTTTTACTTCATATTTGGCCTTTTACAGATTGAGTGATTGTTTCCTCTTTTTTGTTTGTTGTTTGTCTCGTATGGCGTAACTGCAGTGAATATTAAACAGTGAGAATATTAAATCTTGCACAGAGAATGCATGTAGAATGTAAAGTAATTGTTAAATACGTTAATAGTATTTAGGACCACGACTTATAAAAAAAAATATAATTGTTTTCCGAGCTCATTATTGCAAAACACAATTTTAGCATAAAATTAACGTACGGCTATTCGCAGAAAGAAGCCAACGACGAATTAAAATATCTTAGTGAATATCTGCGCTTTTAGTGAAAAAGATAAATGATTTATCTGTGAAAAAGATAAACGAATTATCTGTAAATTTTGTGACGTCCGCTAACGTCAAAGCATGATTTTCGAAAATGCTTACTGGCGACAACTAATTCATTGAGTGGGATGTAGGCCTATTTTTTTTTTTTTTTTTTTTGTAATTACACTGAAGACTTTCCAGACTTAACCTCCTGAAGTAACAACACAAGGCAATGTAAAACAAGGCACTGCGAGGCAAGGCTATGTAGCTTCTTGTCCGGTGCTGGTGTTGGTCTGTTTGTCAGCATTCACGATAACATTTAAATCCATATAGTCGATTCATTTCAAATTTTCAACACGCATTTCGTAGAGCAGCAGCAATAACTCCGTAATCGTTACGAAGCATGTATTTGGAGAGCTAGATACAAGGTGCACTGGCTTAAAATGAAGAGCTAGCTACAAGGTGCACTGACCTAAAATGGAGAGCTAGCTACAAGGGCACTTGCTTAAAATGAAAAAGTAGCTACAAGTTGCACTGGATTAAAGTGGAGAGCTAGCTACAAGGTGCACCGACTTAAAGTGGAGAGCTACCTACAACGGTTACTGACTTAAAATGGAGAGCTAGCTACAAGGTGCACTGGATTAAAATGGAGAGCAAGCTACAAGGTGCACTGGATTAAAATGGAGAGCAAGCTACAACGGACACTGACTTAAAATGGAGACCTACCTACAAGGAGCACTAGCTTAGAA